>JAODAL010014441.1:0-87460 GCA_025379985.1 Phyllomedusa bahiana | reverse complement strand
TTGGCCTTGGCCCTCCAGCAGCTGTGGGGCCCCTGGATGGTGGTGTTGGCTCTATGGACCCTCCAGCAGCTGTGAGAGCCCCTGGTTGGTGGTGTTGGCTCTATGGACCCTCCAGCAGCTGTGGGAGCCCCTGGATGGTGGTGTTGGCTCTATGGACCCTCCAGCAGCTGTGGGGCCCCTGGATGGGGGTGTTGGCTCTATGGACCCTTCAGAAGCTGTGGAGCCCCTGGATGGTGCTGTTGGCTCTATGGACCCTCCAGCAGCTGTGGGAGCCCCTGGATGGTGGTTTTGGCTCTGTGGTCCCTCCAGCAGCTGTGGAGCCCCTGGATGGTAGTGTTGGCTCTATGGTCTCTCCAGCAGCTGTGGGAGCCCCTGGATGGTGGTGTTGACTCTATGGACCCTCCAGCAGCTGTGGGAGCCCATGGATGGTGGTGTTGGCTCTATGGACCCTCCAGCAGCTGTGGCATACATTCAGCTCCATATACCTGTGACAACCTACCAGGACCTTATTGAGTCACTCCCATCCCGTCTACCTGCTGTCTATGCTGTGATGCTGGTTGGATATTAGCTGCTGGTCATAATAATGTGAAAATATACAGAAAAAGGGGAAAAAATTACTCAGAGAAAAAAACAGAAACATGGCCATGCTCACTGCTAGAAAAGCTGAGATGAGACTGAACACAGCACAGCGGCAACACAGGCCCCCATGCTATTAAAGAAAAATACCCAGGTGCAGCTGATGGGTGGTAACCAATACATCTCTCCACTAGGTGGACAGAAAGCTGCACCTTAAATTGACATCTATTCACATAGCATGCAAAAAGCAAAAATAATAATAATGTGACTCAACTCTGTATGGCCTACATGCCAATATATAAATTCTCAAAAACCAAATAAGTCCTGCCCCTGTTAACGCACCCATGACACCTTTAGATGTGTTTTGAATAGACATCGCTCCTTTTGAAGTCCATTGCACTAGATTGTATATGAATTGCATATGAATGTATGTCTCATTACAAGCCAACACTGGATCGGCACAAGAGGCAGCTGTCTAGGGTGCAGCCGCTCCTTTATTGGGGAACTGAGCAGCTGTCAAATGAGAGCTGCTCCATCCCACTACCTGGAATTGTTATATGATAATCTATGAATCCTGGATCATGGTGATGATCACAACCTGCTTTCAACACCAGCGATTGACCAGAACATACCAGTGCTTGTGCCTGTGGGACCCCAGTACACTGTACCCAGCAAGCAGGATGTCCTTAGATCTGCAGTACTCCAGCAGTTTGCTCTGGTTCAGGTATGGGTGACATTCCACCTACCAAATAGGAAACAAGAGACAAAAAGTTACAAGAAATAATTATGTCTGGCCGAGCCACCACCAGAGAGGTCTTAGGACCGCCATACAGTGAACATTAAATTCATAAAAAGGGACATATGGGGAGAGCCCCCCCTAGTGGTGTATACTTTAAATCAGAAATAAGACAGTATGCGGAGAGCTCCCCCTAGTGGTGACTACAGACAGAATTTTTTGGATACAACTCTATGTCCGGCCATGAGATTTGTAACAATGTATCAGGTCCCGAAATTAAATGGACACAAATGTTTGCATCCAGCTACAAGCTCCTTCGATTACCTGGTTCACCACCGCCTTATATTTAAGTCCAGGCTTGTTCAGAATCATTTCCAGCTGGCGACGGTTGAAATTGGACACTCCGATAGATTTGACCAGTCCGGCATCTTTACATTTCTCCATGGCCTGTGGATGAAGGACACTGGTTGCAGAGCGTGGTCCTGTATATAGTAGCAGACCCCACCCCACCCCACCACCACCACACACCCATAGTGGATGTTGCATGTGTTATTCGTCAGCTACGAGGACGTTGGAAGGAAACAGATCCATAGTCACCCCAATCATGGGTCCAATACTCCAATACTGGGCCACTTAATCTAATGGAAGAGGTCAGTTTGGGCCAGCTGACCCCTCATTATAGTGGCTATGAGATGTATTTCCAATGCCCAGTCATCCAACCCTGTGCAAGACTAAATGGTACGGATCTGATGATGAACATGTTCCATCTATATCAGTATTTCCAGCAAAGCCAATCACCCACCTCCCAGAGGGCGCACAAGTCTGTACTGGTGTCAAAGAGAAGGTTCCCAGCTTCATCCCTAGGAATATAACTTCCTCCAGCCTAGGAAATAAGAACAATGCATTATCCTGTGATGGGTCAGAGTCTACATCAAGTGTTGAATGATAGATAGATAGATAGATAGATAGATAGATAGATAGATAGGGGAATAGATAGATATAGAGATAAATAGTATTGATGATGGGGTATGGAAAAATAAAAGATAATAGATAGATAGATAATAGATAGATAGAATGGATAGAGATAGATAGAAGATAAAAAATAGATGGGAAAAGTAATATGAGCAGGGGAGTAACTACCGGGGTAGAGGGGTAAACAGTTGCACGGGGCCCTGGCTTAGGGGGCCCCCCCGGGGCACTGTACGCATCCGCTACCCCGGTAATGCCGCTTCTGGGCCCGCCGGCAGTGAACTTAACAGTTCACTGCGGCGGGCGGGGAGCTGCGGGGCCCGGCAGATACTACCTCTGAACCCCTGAGCCCCCCGGCCCGAGCGTTCAGAGACAGCGCTGGCTGGAGCTAGCAGTACGGAGGGCCGATCGCTCCGCTCTGCTACTTCCCCTGCCGGCGCTCTGTGGTCACGTGGGCGCGGGCGGTGACGTCACATCACCGCGCCGAGGCTGCAGGGAGAGCAGCAGACAGGAGCGAGCGGCGCCTCGGGGGAGCGTGGACCGAGGTGAGTAAGTGATTTCTTATTTGACCTACCCCATATGCCTGCCTATACCCCCCATATGCCTGCCTATACCCCCATATGCCTGCCTATACCCCCATATTCCTGCCTATACCCCCTCATATGCCTGCCTATACCCCCCATTTTGCCTGCCTAAAACCCCCATATGCCTATCTATGCCCCCCATATTCCTGCCTTTACCCCCCATATGCCTGCCTATACCCCCCATATCCCTGCCTTTAACCCCCTTATGCCTGCTTTTTACCCCCTCATATGCCTGCCTATACCCCCTCATATGCCTGCCTTTACACCCCATATGCCTGCCTATACCCCCCTTATGCCTGCCTATACCCCCCCATATGCCTGCCTATACCCCCTATATGCCTGCCTATACGCCCCTATATGCCTGCCTGCCTATACAGCCCCCTATATGCCTGCCTGCCTATACGCCTCCATATGCCTGCCTATACGCCCCCATATGCCTGCCTTAACAGCCCCCATATGCCTGCCTCTACACCCCCACATGCCTGCCATATACCCCCACAAGCCTGCCTGTATACCCCCATATGCCTGCCTGTCTACTTATATTGGGCCCCATTAGCTACCTAAACCCTACCTATAGTCCCTATAGCTCACCTAACCCTGTCTACCTGTATGGCTCCCTATAGCTACCTAAACCCTCCCTGCCTATATGGGCACTCTATTGGCTATCTAAACCTTGCCTATTTGGGGCCCCATATTTCCTATCTAAACCCCTGCCTGCCTAAATGGACCCCATATAGCCAGGGGGGCAGGTGCTGGAAAAGTCAGGATTCTAAGATATTTGTGTCTAAATCTGCAGGGACAAGTGGCCAGGAGATGTCATCATGATGGCGGACTGGACCGGATGCAGAACAAAAGGGAAAGTCAATGACTCGTCAAGAACGTCACCTGTGAGTCACAAGATGTAACTGCTCTGTAATCACTTATATGTCTGCACAGGCTGTGTACACTGCTGTCTACCACTATATGGTCACTGAATGGAGGTAATATACAGTCTGCAGAGCCTGTGTACACTGGTGTCTACCACTATATGTCACTGTATGGAGGTAATCTACAGCCCGCAGAGCCTGTGTACACTGGTGTCTACCACTATATGGTCACTGTATGGAGGTAATATACAGTCTGCAGAGCCTGTGTACACTGCTATCTACCACTATATGGTCACTGTATGGAGGTAATATACAGTCTGCAGAGCCTGTGTACACTGGTGTCTACCACTATATGTCACTGCGTGGAGGTAATATACAGTCTGCAGAGCCTGTGTACACTGGTGTCTACCACAATATGGTAACTGTATGGTGGTTATATAAAGTATGCAGAGCCTGTGTTACACTGGTATATACCACTATATGGTCACTATATTATTATATATTATATTTTTAGACAGTATTGGTCTTTGTAGACTGATCAGTAATAGTGTAGGATATTATTCAGTCACTATGTGCTGGTAATTTGTGGTCGTGTTCTTGCGGTATAATCAGGTCCATATGTAAGTAAGGTTATTGGTTATATTGGTTTTGGTATAGTGGGATTTGTTTGGTAGCAGTATAATGGTGAGATATATGGTGAGGTATTTGCCCCTTGTATTATCTACATTATCTAACAGCATGTCCTGGTAAATGTTCGTGGTCAGGGAGGGGGGAGGGGGCATCCAAAAGTTTGCTTTGGGGCCCTGGCTTCTCTAGTTACGCCCCTGGATATGAGATAGATATATAGACAGATAGATAGATTGATATGGAATAGATAGATAGATAGATAGATATTAGAGAGATAGATAGATAGATAGATATGGAATAGATAGATAGATAGATAGATAGATAGCTACTGGATAGATATGAGATAGATATGAGATAGATAGATATGAGATAGATTGGTAGATAAATAGATATCTGATAGATAGATATGAGATAGATAGATAGATAGATAGATAGATAGATAGGAGATAGATAGATATGAGATAGATAGATAGATAAGATAGATAGATAGGAGATAGATAGATATGAGATTGATAGATAGATAGGTAGATAAATAAATAGATATCTGATAGATAGATAGATCAATAGATAGATATGAGATAGATAAATAGATAGATGGGCAGACGTGTAATTTAAGAATACAAATGACCTGTCACAGGGACTCACTTTGAGAGAAAAAGGCCAGTGTATGAGGAACAGGTCCATGTGGTCCAGCTGAAGTGTCTCCAGGGATTGTCTCACATTTGGTTCCACCAGTTCTGCTTTGTGAAATGTTGACCATAACTGAGAACAATCATAGACAGTGTAAGGGAATAGAGGGGAATATGTTCTACCTCGCGCCTCCAGGAAACCTTCCTGTGACCACTTCAGTGCCCGCGGCTACATGTAGGCAGATGGTGGTCACTGAGACAGGAGAAGAGGAGAAATGCTCCCGTATCCTGTACAGGTAGGAAATATTTATCTGCTGTGTGTAGTTACTACAGAGCTTGTCTATTACAGCTCAGGAGGGCTTCTATGAACCAGACCTTGAAGCCTCAGGGAGTTGGGGGCCTGCGGGTCTCCTCCTGATCTGCTGGGGTCTCTCTGGTGACACGGGTCCATTGACCTGCAGATGTTTGGCAGAGAACGGACTACAAATCCTCTCCTCAGCCAGCAGCACTTGTTCAGATACCGAATCCTTCTATGTTTTACTTGCAGATATTTGACCTCTTCTCGCAGTAATTTGGCTCCTTCATTTCTAATAGCAAGAAAGTTCCATTCCTGAAGGAACAGGCCTCTTACTCCAACCACATGTGCTGCGGCCAAAATCAGATTTACTGCTGGAGCCACTGAGCCAGCAAGAGGCCACCTGAAAAGGGAAGGAGTGTAAGAAGTGGGCGAGGACAAGCAACCCCCCTCAGATTCTTTTTTGTATTGCGGGGAGAGACGATGTGGGACTCTGAGTACCGGCATACAAATAAAGACAAAAGACAAGACACTTGCTGACCGGGAGAACTGAGGCTTTACTTCTTTTCTTCCTCCAGCAACGACAATTGCAGAACAATCCGGTCATCCGCATTGAGATTCAAACAGCTTTGGAACCATTCACTCGCCCGGCAGTACCCGAGGGGGCTTCCTCCATGCCAACCTCACTGCTCTAACCTGACTGTCCTTCAGTGGCTCTTCCACTCAGCTCTGATGCAAACCACGTCGTCCTGCTCGTTTGACCCTCTTGCCCCTTCTCCAATGCGCTCCGGCCAGAGGGCGAAGTTCTGCCCCGGCTCCCTCCCGACTTGCTTGCTGATAACAGATAACTATATACAAGTCCTTATTCTCTCAGGCTTGCTTTTTGTCCTTCCATGCGAATCTGCCCCCTCTCATTCCCAGCCGGGATGATGAGGATTCTTTCTGGCAATCTCAGGCAGACTTCTCTTAAACTCACTATATGTCTTACTATATGTCTTTAAATCCCCCGCTGCTGGCAGCTAGCCCTCCTTCTGCTCCACAGAGACTCAGCTCCCTATTGGCTGAGGGGTATGACACTACTGTTACCGGGCAGACTACAACTGGGGAAAGAAACCTTAATGTTAACCTATAGCCTGCTGAATCTAACTTTCCTATTATTACTATACCTAAATCTCTATAGTACACAAACACTACTTTCCTGAATAAAGATTACTAAAGCTTTTACACATCTCACCCGTTCTTTAACTGAATACGTCCTCGGATTCACAACTTTCAAACCCACACACACACAAATTTTGGCAGTGCAAATAACATTTGTTTTATACATGTGCAATCAACAAACATTTTAGCATAATAGTAATAATAGTAACCGCATGGGGTAAGGTTCAGCATCCCTTTTAGCACAGTCCTTGGACCCCATCAACATTTTTAAACACAACCCCTCCGCAGTGGATAAACTCAGGGCAAGGTTTCAGCGTCTTTAGCTCACAAACACAAGTCCTTGGCCCTGCAAAACAAAGGTGAAACCCCTCCCCCGGGGAATGGTGCAACAGCAACGGGCAAACCGGCAGCTCACATTTTCTGCAGCGGCTCCTGCCGTTCTCCATGCTGTCGCGCCAGCTCCTGCTGCTCCAGGCCCAGCGGTCCCACTGAGCTCTCCAGGACCCTCCTTAGCAGCTCATGGGCTTCTCGGACAAAGGCCTGTCCGCGCCCAACTCGGGGTACCTCACTGTCCTGTGGGGAGGGAGACACTCCTGAAGGTCCGGCTACGACCGTCACCACCGGGGTAGTCACGATGGATACAGGAGCTGTTATGGTGGGCTCTGGCCCTGGTGACCGCTCCCGAATTGCTTCTCTGCCGCGCCCCTGTCCTAGCGCTGACATAGGCGGCTCCTCCGGCACCGGAGTTCCACTAGGACATCCTCCTCGTCGTCCCAGTTCTCAGTCGGCACGTACAGTTCGGGGGGAAGGCATTCCACCCCGGCAGCCCAAGGGCCCTTAGGACTCGGCACTCTGCGGAAGCTCACCCGCTCTCCGCGATACAGACTGTGCAGTCTCTTGGGCTCGAAGATCCTCTTCACCGCCCTCCGATTCACGAAAATAACATCTCGGCCCCATCCCCAAGATGGACCCATTCCCCACCCGGGCAAACTCGATACTCTCCGGTGGCCCCTTTTCGGCCACCCAGCCCAGCCACATTTGGAAGTTCTGAACTGGTAGGCTTGGTCCTCCACTCTCTCTTGCGCTCCCGGGGTCATCCTGTATGGGCGCTTTCCCCTCGGGCATTTCGGCGGCGGCCCCGGCTGCACTCCGCTCTCGGCTCCCTCGCCTCGGGTTGTTGGTGGGGCAGCCCGCCGGCCTCTTTGGGCAGGCCTCTCTTTTTGTGCTCAGCCATGGCAAGGTACATCACACACATTTCCCCAGCAACTCAACTTCCTGCACATCCACGTGCCTCCACACCTCCCCCTTTTCCGGTGCTTTCCCCAACTTTTTAAACGCCCCCCAGGGGGGAGCTCCCCTCTTTTCGCGCTTGGCTCTGTGCCAAAGGCTGTTCTTCGACGGGGGAAACCTTGGCGCCCTTTTTGTGGACACGCCCCTCTTCTTCCTCACCATGCCAGTCCACCATGTTGCTACACCCAGCACTGGCCCCCTTACAATCCGGCCATCCCATACTGGCATCTTCAGGCACATTCTGCAGGTTACTCACTGCACCGTCGCTGTCTCGCAGTCCCTCTGCTCGGCCTGGAAATCCACGAACAGTCTCTGTACACTTTACACGGTCTCTGTACACTTTGTACAACGCCGTCCCGTACACACTCGGTTCCAGTCCCACGGTACTCTAGACTTCGGCGGCACGCGTGTCTGTGTGTCTTCGTCCTCTCGGTCACCACAATCCTGCCGACTACGCCATATGTAAGAAGTGGAGGACAAGCAACCCACTCAGATTCTTTTGGTATTGCGGGGAGAGACGATGTGGGACTCTGAGTACCGGCATACAAATAAAGACAAAAGACAAGACACTTGCTGACCGGGAGAACTGAGGCTTTACTTCTTTTCCTCCTCCAGCAACGACAATTGCAGAACAATCCTGTCGCTCGCATTGAGATTCACACAGCTCTGAAACCATGCACTCACCCAGCAGTACCCGAGGGGGCTTCCTCCATGCCAACCTCACTGCTCTACCCTGACTGTCCTTCAGTGGCTCTTCCACTCAGCTCTGATGGCTACCACGTCCGTCCTGCTGCGTTTGAGGCTTCTTGCACCTTCTCCAATGCGCTCCGGCCAGAGGGCGAAGTTCTGCCTTGGCTCCCTCCCGACTTGCTTGCTGAAAACAGATAACTATATATAAGTCCTTATTCTTTCAGGCTTGCTTTTTGTCCTTCCATGCGAATCTGCCCCCTCTCATTCCCAGCCGGAATTATGAGGATTCTTTCTGGCAATCTCAGGCAGACTTCTCCTAAACTTACTACATGTCTAACTAGTTATCGTTGAATCTCCCGCTGCTGGCAGCTAGCCCCCCTTCTGCTCCACAGAGACTCAGCTCCCTATTGGCTGAGGGGTATGACGCTACTGTTACCGGGCAGACTACAACTGGGGAAAGAAACCTTAATGTTAACCTATAGCCTACTGAATCTAACTTTCCTATTATAACTATACCTAACTCTCTATAGTACACACATTACTTTCCTAAATAAAGATTACTAAAGCTTTTACACATATCACAGGAGGACGAGAGCAAGAAATCGACAGAAAATAGAGGCCATCGATTAGCCCTGTTATATCTGCTCCTGAGAAAGCTGGGTGGTAACCCACTGTCCTGTCAATAGGTGAGGGCACCATGAGTACCAGGCCAGTGCTCATCACCTTCCATGGCAACTGTGTCAATACGAGGTAGATACCACTGAAAACTAACAGGTATGTGACTACTGCAGGTAGTGACACCATCGCTGACATCAGACTCTGCACCCAACTGGGGTCATGGGGTACACTGTGGCCTTCATGAGGCCCTATGTCTGGCATAAGGGGCATGGGGTCATGATGTGGCCTGTCCTGGGGAATATTGTGCTTTCTTTACTTGAGTCCCAATTTTGGTGGGAAAATCCCACAAATCGGTTCACGAAAAGCCGGGTGTAGAGGAACCTGCCCCAATGGTGGCTGTTTTGTGGCCATTTCCAAAACTGCGTCCATACGACTAAGGACAAAATACTCGTCGGATTCTGAATCTTAAAACCTAATCATCTGATAAGTAAATCCGCGCACAAAGCTTTCTGTTCATTTTCATGCCGTCCCATTGACTTCTGTAAATTTTCCACTGTTTTGAACGTAAAATTTGATGGACGAATGAACATGTTCCAAGTTTTTTGACTTTTGGACCATGACTGGGATTTTCTATTTAGGTCTATGGGGATGGTTTTACAGTCGTTTCGTGATGGTTTTGAAAATCCAAAACTGAAAAAAATCCTTGCAGTATATACAGACACTATGGGCGACATGTCCCATTAGGGCTGCGCCATTTCTTTGGTGTATTTTGTGCCAAAAAAACTGGTAACGCCTTATTCTTTATATGAATGAATTGTAGGACACCAAAACTGGGTGCATTATACGCCAGGGACAACATATTTGAATGCACCTAAAATAGGTGCATCAAATCTGCCAGCTATTATATGCTATATGCCTAGATTAGGCACATCAAATATACTATGCAAGGTAAACCAGACGCCAGATTTCTGACAGGTTCTTTCATTCAGGGGCACTATACACTCAGGTAATGTTCCACTGGTGTGGAGGCGCCTCTTTACTGACATGTCACCCTGTGTGTTTTGAGGCCTTTTAGTGGCAAGGGTTCAGTCTACTGACTTTGGCTTTTTACATGTTCTCGGGTATGCATGGTGGCTCTCATGGAGGCATTATAGTTGTCATTGAGGCATTATAGTTGTCATGAGGGCATTGTGGCTGTCATGGGGCCATTGGGGCTGTCATGAGGGCATTGGGGCTGTCATGAGGGCATTGGGGCTGTCATGAGGGTATGGCGCCTGTCATGAGGGCATTGCGGCTGTCATGAGGGCATTGCGGCTGTTATGAGGGCATTGGGGTTGTCTTGAGGGCACTGTAGCTGTCATGAGGGCACGGTGGCTGTTATGGGGGCATTGTGGCTGTCATGGGGACATTGTGGCTGTCCTGGGGACATTGTGGCTGTCCTGGGGGCATTGTGGCTGTCCTGGGGGCATGGTGGCTGTCATGAGAGTATGGCGGCTGTAATGAGAGCATTGGGGTTGTCATGAGGGCACTCTAACTGTCATGAGGGCATAGCGGCTGTCAGGGGGACATTGGGGCTGTCCTGAGGGCATTGGGGCTGTCCTGAGGGCATAGCGGCTGTCATGGGGATATTGTGGCTGTCCTGAGGGCATTGGGGCTGTCCTGAGGGCATGGCGCCTGTCATGAGGGCATAGCGGCTGTCATGGGGATATTGTGGTTGTCCTGAGGGAATTGGGGCTGTCCTGAGGGCATGGCGCCTGTCATGAGGGCATGGCGGCTGTCATGGGGATATTGTGGCTGTCCTGAGGGAATTGGGGCTGTCCTAAGGGCATGGCGCCTGTCATGAGGGCATGGCGGCTCTCATGGGGATATTATGGCTGTCATGAGGGTATGGCGCCTGTCATGAGGGTAAGGTGGCTGTCATGAGAGTATTGGGGTTGTCATGAGGGCACTGTGGCTGTCATGAGGGCATTGGGGCTGTCATGAGGGTACTGTGGCTGTCATGAGGGCATAGCGGCTGTCATGAGGACATTGGGGTTGCCATGATGGCATTGGGGTTCTCATGAGGACATTGGGGTTGTCATGAGGGCACCGTGGCTGTTACGAGGGCATTGCGGCTGTCATGGGGACATTAAAGTTGTCATGAGGACATTGGGGCTGTCATGAGGGTATGGCGGCTGTCATGAGGGTATGGCGGCTGTCATGGGGGCATGGCGGCTGTCATGGGGGCATGGTGGCTGTCATGGGGGCATTTTGGACACCAGGAAGGGGCATTTTTGCTGTTCTGTGGGTGTTATGGCTGTTATTTAGTAATTTTGTTCCGTTATAATATGTTCTTGAGATGATGCAATTAGGTTTATATGAGAAATATCATTGGGGAAATAAAGCTGTTATGGGGGAATTGTGGGTGTCATGGGGGAATTTTATCTATGGAGAGTAGGTGGCAATATTTGCTGTTTTGCTGTGGGAATATTAAGGGACTGTTTTTTTGGTCAAGACTTTCACAGGCCATCATAAGGCAGCCTTGGGTCCTTTTATATAACTGGTATAGCTGCTGTCAGGAAGGGGAATTATTACTGTTCTAGGGGGAAATTGTGGCTGTTATGGGGTCCTTGGGTCCTACATTATGGTCATTGTGGCTGACATGGGGGCATTTTTGCTGTCAGGAAGAGGCATTGTGACTGTTTTCTATGGTAAAACAACCATCTAAGCCATCAATGAGCTGCATTACCATAAAATTCCAGTCCTTTGTGTAAGGTGTTTACTAGAAACATTATAAATGAATACACACAGATCAGAATCTAAATACCACAATGTTATTGATGTGTATATTCTCCAACCTTCTCTATAACACTAGTCTGTGTCAAGTATCTTCTGTAAAGATTCGTGACATTCGTAATTCATTGAACCAGGAAGATTAGGATGAACAGTTCCATAATGATATAACAAACCGCAGCTCCAGAGGCCTCACCTTCCCTTAGAGTAAGAACTAGGTCTCTCGTTCCCGTTTTACCGTCACCAATCTGCGATCCTGGTATTCTTTCTGAATACCGCCTCGTTGTGGGTGACGGGGGAGTGCCAACCATCTTTTTCATTGCCGTACAAATGAGCCCCATCAATATGGCGGAAACCAACGTCAATAGCGGCCTCAGTGGCTTGTTCACTCTCAGAGACTGGGATCTAGGAGTGGAGATGGAAAAAATGGAAGAGTAGAATTGAAGGCTGGAGTAAGAACAGAAAAAAATCATAGTATGCTGATGGTACAAATAAACATTGCGGCTGCTAGTAACATCCTATTTCCCCTAATGGAATTGCAGTGGGTAGTGCAAATCTAATCTGCTTATATTATAAAAACCATGGCGTGTCCTGGGCTAGTTTGGAACATAAAAGCTGCAACCATTTGGTTGTGTGTGCTTGGGGGGCTGTGACAGGAGTGTAGAGCAAGGGGGCTGCAGACATTATTTTGTTGAGATTTTGTGCTCATCGCTGCCGAACTATAGAGAGAGCCCACCATTCCTGTCTGCACTGTAGGTGTAATTGGCCCTTGACCCGGAGCCTTTTAATTAATGTCAATAATCAGACGTCACGATTCGGTCCTATCAGGTAGTAGGATTAATTAGCACTACAGCAAGCTAATCAAACTAACACATAGGGAAGGTAAAAATGCAACCCTATATGAACTGGGGGAAGGAATGGGGGGGGTCTGTGGAGTGGAAACCACGAGCACACAGTGTTTGGACAAGCAAATGTGCCCTCAGTCCTAATATGTTGAGAGAGTAATTTAGGGGGCTCTGAACTAGAGCATGGAGGTCAGTGATGGGGCAACAGCAGCAGTCTTTACAAGATAGGTGTGCATCAGTCTATATGTGAGAGAGGAGAAGGAGGCCTCTTAGGGGACTAGGGCAATGAAGGCATAGATTGGTGTCACAGCAGAGCATGGTTACCATGCTTAGAAGTGGCTACCAGGACTATAGTGTGAGAGATGAGGGGGACTCAGTTAGGACAGGATCAACTGGAGGTCAGTGATTGGGGGGTGCCCGGACAACAGCAGCAGTGTTGTAATGTGTATAAGATATACATGAGTCTAAAATGTGACACAAAGAAGAGGTACTCTGATAAGACTAGGAGCATAAAGGGTCCTGAGGTGGCCCGAACAGCATACGAGCATAATTTACATGTTAGATTAACAAAGCAGGTCTATAATTATGAGAAGATTGGAGTGAGGTCTCATGAGAGCATAAGATCATGAAGGACAGTTGATGAGTGAGTTCCACAGCAGCCGTAGAGTACAATTGTTAGAATGTACAACAGTCTATGATTTAGAGCGGAGTAGGACGGATCTCTGAGGAGCAGTGAGGAGCAGCATGAGGTCAAGTGAGGCGGTCCAATATTAAGAGCAGCCATTGTGTATATATTGTTCTAGGTGTGCAGTAGTCTATATGTGAGCAATGAGGGGGCATGTGGGGCAGACAAATTGTGAAGCTGCAGAAGTAGAAGAGTATGGCTATTCCTGACCCGGATCCTCACATCAGCTTCGAATCTAGTGCAATAGGGGGAGCTTGTGTATGCTGCCCCCTAGTAACACGGGGACTCATAATAATCAATTATAGAGGGCAGAGACAGCAAGTAGAAAAAAAGTGTGTTGGAAACATGCATATAAAGTTTTTTTCTACACTTGGTTACATGTGGTTTCATGAGGATATTGGGCAAAAAATATCCTGATGGATACCTGCAACATAGTCAGCAAACATTATGTAAATGATATTTAATAGCCCTTAGTTATGGAAAACCCCTCATGGATAAATCTTGAAAATTTGCAGCGCCAAGTAGTGCTGATTATCCTACCTATGGCGTCCCGGGGTCCATTTTGAGCCAAACCTAACAAGTCAGGTGAGTATGAAGACGCAAGACCCTGAGAAGTCTCTGGGAGGAGCTGCATGGTGTGAGGGCCCAGTGCTGAAAAAGTGAGCCCCAAGAGGAGAAGAAAAGTGTCTTGCCAAGGGCACTAAGTTTATAAGGCAGAGCTTCCCAACCGAGATATTTATGAACTTGATCAAAGGAGAACATTGGCAGAGTGGAGGATCAGTGTGAGGTCCATGTTTTAAAAGGAGAAATCTTTTGTCAATGAGGACTGCTTCCGCTAAGGATGGTGGATATGTCTTCCACGCTTCCAGGCCGCAGGTGCAAGCAAAAAGCCCCGCGTGCGCACAGTCTCTTGTCAATGTGCAATGGTAATGCCCAGCAGTGGAGGAGGAGATATTAACATAGTCGGAATCCGGGCAGCAAGACAAACCTGGAAGCCATCAGTGAACATCGCAGCCGGCTCTGTAAAACAAATTTTTGGCTCTGACAAACATATATTAAAATATAATCTGAAAAACAGTGTGCAGCACTGGAAAAGGCAAATATATACGTTTAATTACAAATAATCGAGTGGCACACTAAAAGACCAAGTAACAGAACCACAAGGACCATAAAATGGACATAAATAGGAAATTGTGCATAACAGCAAATTGGAAAGATATAGCAATCATACCGACTGGGACTCTATAGTTTACAGTATTTGATCAAAAATTTTATTACAAGCCCTCAACCTCCGCTAAAACGTCAATGAGGAACCCATAGCAGGTGAGTCCCTGACACGTAAAGATATGTTAACCATCACGTGAGGTGCTCAGATACCGACTTGCATACAAGGGTAATTGGTAGGAACTAGGAGCAACTGAATTATCCTAGACAACAAGTTTTCTGAGGAAGAGGCGACCAGTCTGGTTGTGCAGTCAAGCCAAGGAGCATCATCAAAGCCTATACGGTACTCAGAAAAATGAAAACTACAAAACATCATTTATGGCTCTGCACATATTAAAAAATAATTCAGAAAAAACTGAGTAGTGCAAACTACATGAAAGAGGCAATTAATATAGCGTTTAAGTACAAAGTATCAGTGGCACACGAAAAGACATAAGTAAAAACCTCAAGGGCATATGGGACATTATTTGAAATCTGGCATTACTGCAAATAGACAACCACGATCCCCCCATCCTGTACAACAAGAGAATCCGCGTAGCCTATAAGGAAGATATCAAACCATGTTCATCCGCAACATCACCATTGAATTATACTCGGTCAATGCGTACCCCTGAAAAAACAGTCAAGGTTGCTTCACCATTCCGGCCGAATCTTAATGTTAAACCCATAACTTCTAAAATATGTCCCGACAGCATGCGACTGCGTGCTCGAACAATACAGAGCTAGTCAGCTTTTTCAAGGGTCTGGTAGGAAACTACACAACTTAAAAATTAAATTCCTGTCACTTTGTGTTACCGAGAGGCAGCTGTGGAGCAGCAAGCCAACTGAGATCGCACTCTCGAAATTTAACTACAAAACATATTTTTGGAGCTTCCTGCACATATTAAATATATTTCTGAAAAACGTAGAGCATCACTGAAAAGGAGCAATCTATATACGTTATAAATAACAAAAGTAACTAGTTGCCCACAAATACGATATACAACACACTAAAGTAAAACCCATTCAATGCATATGGAAATATTGGAAATGCATTACTGCTAAGGCTCTGTACAGTGGGCTCCTTGCACAGCAGGCAACATTGTCTAATGGCGCGCTTGTTCTGCAGCGTGGGCGTGGTCTCAGGGAGATGAGAGGTCTAAGCGCTAGGCAGCCCGGGAGGGGCGCTGTGAATGGCAAAGTATACCAGCTCCTTTGGAGTCCCCATTTTGTGTTTTCCATGACTTGTGCTTTGAAGATGGAAATAGACCAAGAGGAAATGCCTGGTGCGCAGTAAGAATAAAGTTTAAGAAGAATAGGCAACCAGTAGCAGGTAAAAGTCTTAGTACAAAACCCCCCTAACCATGGGAACGCAAAGAAATGTAGCTCGGATACAGGGGGGGCCACTCACTGTATGGAGCCTACGCTGGCGTTACGTGACGAAGACGCTCTATAAGACTTGTTCCTGACACCTGTTGCAGGAGTAGTGTGGGAGAATCAGTGTTATACGGCCAACATGGTTGTGGGAACACTCACGTCTCTGTTTGCAGTAAATAGGGAGGGAACTTGCGTGCAGACTTGGCTGAAGGTGGCAGACTGTAAGTAAGAACTGGGCAGTGGGCCTGGAAGTGTAGTAAGCCCCCGTTAGGTGTGAAGAACACATGAGATTCTGTCCTGACTGCTAAGAGGATGGGATAACATGGCTCATAGACTTGAGTCAAAAAATAGAAAAATGTATTAGTCGCTAGAAATCTTGTGATACTAGAGGAGAAAGAAAGAATTCTAACCGGACGAAAGTGAACAAGAGAGATAGACACAGGCAGGGACAAAAGGAGAGTGTAACGTAATACCATGGGACGTAAACATAGAATAGAAGTTGGCTTAGGTTGATAGATCTACTAAGCACAATTCGAAGTATCGCGTTTGTGCTGACATAAAATGAGTCAGCAGGAAAGAATTAACTGGAGTATATACAGAATAAAGGACCATTATTCAAGGAAAAGGAGCGCTGAGATGTGTGTAGAGGTTGTCGTGATGTTTGGTATTAGAGTTGGTGTTTAGAAGAGGTAAAAAAACGAATAAAGCTTAGACTGAGCAGAGTGAGTAGTCTGGAGCAGGATATAGAGGTAATGATCAACTAGGGGGGGGGGCCGCACTGTGGAAACCCAAACTCCTCACTGTCACGGCACGTACCCCCACGAAAGGTCCAGTACCCGACACCCTCCAATTGCCCACTAGTTTGGCCCACAGGTCAGGCTCTTTGCAGCAGTGTCTTCTGGACTTTCTAAAGAAAGGTGAGAGAATAATCAATGTAGAAGGTAGGAAGATTGATCTATCCTCCTGGATGGAAAGGCATGGCCTCTCAGCCTTTCGAGGGCAACAGGATGGGCAGACTACGTGGTCTCTCCCGACAGCAAGGCAAGGTGGTATCCGTAGGAATTTAGTCCATCTGAGGTGGATTGGCTATGATACATGTCCTCCAACGGCAAAACTGGTTGAGCTCCTGCTAAATATGGGCTTCAAGGTGATGGACATCTGTGCTTTGATACATCCCTATGGGAGCCCTGAGTTCGATGTCAGCTTTGTTCGACTAGAGGGGCTTGAGCTCTTCTGGTCTAACTATGAGGTGACAAAGGACAAGCCCGGCTACAGTCAAAACGTCAAGAAGGTGACTATTCTAACCCGTAACGAGTCAATATCTTGCATTGACATCATGACGTGGCTTGGCTGATGACATGGCTTGGCTGGAGGTGGTGGGATAGTATCCAGCTTTTCTCCCAGGGTCAGCCAAAGCTGTGTTACCGATGCAGCAGTCTCACAAACTTAAGGGCATAAGTAATCTTGCTGGATCCAATTCGCAGATTCAGTGTCACCTGTGTGGTGACTTGGGTCACCTATTCAGTCGCTGCCCTCACTCCTTTGCCAAAGTGGTCAATGCCCCGGCGAGAGACAGCCATGAGGCTGATTCTGCTGGAGGAGAGGCTGGCAGAGGTGAAGGAACAGAGGGGACGGGAGGAAGGGTAAGCAGAAGACACCTGCCCAACTAAGGCGTCAGGAAAAGCGACAAAGGGAGAGGGAGATGGGCGAATCTTGGGACCTCAGGCAACTGGGGAATCTGGGGTGACCTCTGGTCCTGTCCCTGTACCTGTGCTACCGCTGAGGCCCTGAGGGATAGTGAACTGGATGAGGAAATTAGGAGGATCCAAGAAGAGGAAGGTGCCATTTCCTCAGCACCCCCCATGGTCAAAGTATGGACGGGGAAGGAGGGAGATGGCAAGAGAGAAAGCAGGGTAAAAAACAACCTGAAAAGAAGGTCATGTAGGATCTTCTCCTGGTTCTGAAGGTTCAGCATCGGTGGGGTCTGAGGATGTGGGAAATCAGGACTCAGTCAAGAGAATTCCTTGACAAAAGGGTTCTGTAGACCGATTTCCAGAAATCTCTGGCCCTCAGGGACTGCCCAAGTTGGGATCTGGAGGTTAGCTTGAATTGGTGTTGTGCTGGTGTTGGGTTTCTGTTTTTTCTTTTTTTCTTGTATCCTATTTGTTTGTTTGTGGTGTGGAAATAAAAGTTTGCAACCGGGCCGGGGCATCTTGGTTTGTAATTATTTATAGTAGTGTAAATATTGTATATAGTTGGTTTTTGTGGGGGACTGAGTGTAGGTCTGGACCGGTGTTAGTTAAGCTATTATGAGGTGCATTGTTCTTTGTATTGGGTTTTTGTATTTTTTTGCTGAAGTTTTGTATTTATTTGTTATGTTTTTAGCATTTAATAAACGAATTACGATGTAACTCAGGATCCATACAGGATAAGTAATGTATGTACACAGTGACTGCACCAGCAGAATAGTGAGTGCAGCTCTGGAGTATAATACAGGATGTAACTCAGGATCAGTACAGTATAAGTAATGCATGTACACAGTGACTGCACCAGCAGAATAGTGAGTGCAGCTCTGGAGGATAATACAGGATGTAACTCAGGGATTCAGTACAGGATAATAATTGTATGTACACAGTGGCTGGAGCAGCAGAATAGTGAGTGCAGCTCGGGAGATTAATACAGGATGTAACTCATGATCAGTACAGGAATAGTAATGTTATGTACACAGTGACGTGCACCGCAGAATAGTGAGTGCAGTCTGGAGGATAATACAGGATGTAACTCAGGATCAGTACAGGATAAGTAATGTATGTGCACAGTGACTGCACCAGCAGAATAGTGAGTGCAGCTCTGGAGTATAATACAGGATGTAACTCAGGATCAGTACAGTATAAGTAATGCATGTACACAGTGACTGCACCAGCAGAATAGTGAGCGCAGCTCTGGAGTATAATACAGGATGTAACTCACAATCAGTACAGGATAAGTAATGTATGTACACAGTGGCTGCACCAGCAGAATAGTGAGTGCAGCTCTGGAGGATAATACAGGATGTAACTCAGGATCAGTACAGGATAAGTAATGTATGTACACAGTGACTGCACCAGCAGAATAGTGAGTGCAGCTCTGGAGTATAATACAGGATGTAACTCAGGATCAGTACAGTATAAGTAATGCATGTACACAGTGACTGCACCAGCAGAATAGTGAGTGCAGCTCTGGAGTATAATACAGGATGTAACTCAGGATCAGTACAGGATAAGTAATGTATGTACACAGTGGCTGCACCAGCAGAATAGTGAGTGCAGCTCTGGAGGATAATACAGGATGTAACTCAGGATCAGTACAGGATAAGTAATGTATGTACACAGTGACTGCACCAGCAGAATAGTGAGTGCAGCTCTGGAGTATAACACAGGATGTAACTCAGGATCAGTACAGGATAAGTAATGTATGTACACAGTGACTGCACCAGCAGAATAGTGAGTGCAGCTCTGGAGTATAATACAGGATGTAACGAAGGATCAGTACAGAATAAGCACTGTACGTGCACAGTGACTGCACCAGCAGAATAGTGAGTGCAGCTCTGGAGATATAAGGTTTTTGCATTATAGGTACAGTAAATGGTAAATGCAGATCATCCCGCAAAAAAAACAAGCCTTCAAATGTCAGCATAAAAATGATAATTACATTGTTTACAAAATTCAAAAGAACTTTACCGCGCTCTAGTGTTAGACATAGAATACTAAAAGCAGCACAGTTGTACAAACTATGGGATTTAGGTAAAATTTGTGCAATGTGCCATTAAATGTGATAATGTCTATGATGAAGATATGAATAGGAAAAGGATTAAACATGAACCATTGTGGCATAGGGATTCTTATACAAAGCCGTTTATAGTATTGGTGGGTTCAGCGCCTGTAGGGTAGAGATGAGGCTCCTTATATCTGGAAAATTAGGAAAAGGATGATTTGTGCTTCATTGTGAAATGAGAACTTTTCTTAGAATGTGACTGAACTGGATTACGGTATGTTCACACGGCTTATTGTGGCGCGTATAGTACACGCTGCAATACGCCGTGTGTTCTGGCCGACCCCTTAGACATGCATTGCCAGCGGCGCGTAATCGCCGCTAACAATTGACATGTCAATTCTCCCCCCGCGCGTACAATATGATCTTATAAAACGCGCAGGGAGATGACACGTAATCCATAGCTCTCTATGAGGCGTGTCTCCCCTCACTGAAGAGCTGTGACATCATCATTCTGTGTGTGCAGTGGAAGGGGAAGGATGTCTGGAGAGGACAGCTCTGCAGCCTCCTGCATGCTTCTTATGTCTGCAGAGCCTTCAGCTTCAGGCTGCACAAGCTCCTTGTAACACCTTCATTGCTATATACAGTTTTACATACAGCCTAAACTGATTAAACAAATGTGAGGAATGCACACTGCCCCCTCCCTCCTCCCTCTGTTACCAGGCAGGAGGGAGAGCAGTGTATAAAGATAGGTTATATGAGGGGAGAGCAGTGTATAAGGCTGTGTTATATGAGAGGAGAGCAGTGTATAAGGCTGTATTATATGGAGGAAGAGCAGTGTATAAGGCTGTGTTATATGAGGGGAGAGCAGTGTATAAGGCTGTGTTATATGAGGGGAGAGCAGTGTATAAGGCTGTGTTATATGAGGGGAGAGCAGTGTATAAGGCTGTGTTATATGAGGGGAGAGCAGTGTATAAGGCTGTGTTATATGGGGGGAGAGCAGTGTATAAGGCTGTGTTACATGGGGGGAGAGCAGTGTATAAGGCTGCGTTACATGGAGGGAGAGCAGTGTATAAGGCTGCGTTATATGAGGGGAGAGCAGTGTATAAGGCTGTGTTATATGAGGGGAGAGCAGTGTATAAGGCTGTGTTACGTGGGGGATGAGCATTGTATAAGGCTGTGTTATATGAGGAGAGATCGGTGTATAAGGCTGTGATATATGGAGGGAGAGCAGTGTATAAGGCTGTTTTATATGAGGTGAGCGCAGTGTATAAAGCTGTGTTATATGAGAGGATAACAGTGTATAAGCTGTGCTATATGAAGGGAGAGCAGTGTATAAGGCTGTTTTATATGAGGTGAGCGCAGTGTATAAAGCTGTGTTGTATGAGGGGAGAGCAGTGTATAAGGCTGTGTTGTATGAGGGGAGAGCAGTGTATAAGGCTGTGTTGTATGAGGGGAGAGCAGTGTATAAGGCTGTGTTGTATGAGGGGAGAGCAGTGTATAAGGCTGTGTTGTATGAGGGGAGAGCAGTGTATAAGGCTGTGTTATATGAGGGGAGAGCAGGGTATAAGGCTGTGTTATATGAGGGGAGAGCAGGGTATAGGGCTGTGTTATATGAGGGGAGAGCAGTTTATAAGGCTGTGTTATATGCGGGGAGAGCAGTGTATAAGGCTGTGTTATATGAGGGGAGAGCAGTGTATAAGGCTGTGTTATATGAGGGGAGAGCAGTGTATAAGGCTGTGTTGTATGAGGGACAGCAGTGTATAAGTCTGTGTTGTGTGAGGGAGAGCAGTGTATAAGGCTGTGTTATATGAGGGGAGAGCAGTGTATAAGGCTGTTATATGAGGGGAGAGCAGTGTATAAGGCTGTGTTATATGAGGGGAGAGCAGTGTATAAGGCTGTGTTATATGAGGGGAGAGCAGTGTATAAGGCTGTGTTATATGAGGGGAGAGCAGTGTATAAGGCTGTGTTATATGAGGGGAGAGCAGTGTATAAGGCTGTGTTATATGAGGGGAGAGTGAATCTAACTGTTAGAGACTGAGTAATTGCCCAGATCCTTTACATAGAGCTGGGATAGGAGCATAGAGAAGCTGAGGCCACTTAGTTTCACTTTCAATTTAAACAGCTCAGAGGGGAGTAAGCACAGGGTGTGCAGGCAGCCAATCACCGTGCAGGGGGCGTTTCCCATCCAGGGGCGTGTCCCAACAGGCTGAATGAAATGTCAGTCAGACAATCACAGAAAAGGGGGAGTGTCCTGACCTGCTGCTGCAGAAGTAGCTATAGATGTACTGATTAGCTCATATCTACTATACTAAGTGACTTAGGTAATGCAAACCAATTACAAAAGTGTTTATTTTTACTGTCCCCATTATTTGAGATATGATCTTTTTAGTGAGAAAACCCCTTTATGAACTACATTATATAGTAATATATAATGTATCCCAAATGGAACCAACCACAGAGCCCAAATAACAAAGCAAGTCACAGTGCACCTATAATACAGACTGCCACAATGTCCTCATAACAGAGCAGTTTCCAATCCTGTCTAGCATATCCAGCCACAGTGCCCATATAAAAGAGCCAGCCACAATGTCCCCATAACCATGCCAGCCATAGTCATCATATAATAGAACTAGCCCCAGAGACCCAATACAGTGCCAGCAACAGAGACACCATAAAGCCCCGTTCACACGGCTTATTTGCCGATGGATTGGCGCCGTATTCCGCGCCGGATTTGCGCTTCAATACGGCGCCAATCCGTCGGAGTCATTACGGTAATCCACTGCTCTCATTGAGAACAGTGGAATCCGTCGCTCCTCCCCGCTCGGCAAATCCGCCGTGGGGGGGAGAAAGTGACATGCACATTATTTACGGGCGGACGCGCCGTAAACAATGCATTGTCTATGGGGCCGGGAGCGGCGCCCCCGCCGCGCTCCGGCCCCGCCCCCGTCCCGCCCCGTATTCACGGCGGATTTGTGCGCTCAATACGGCGCACAAAATCCGCCGTGAATAAGCCGTGTGAACACGGCCTAACAGAGCCAGCCACACTGCCCCCATAACAGCTCCAGCCACACTGCCCCCATAACAGCACCAGTCACACGGCCCCCATAACAGCGCCAGGCACACTGCCCCCATAACAGAGACAGCCACAGTGCCCCCATAACAGGGACAGCCACAATGCCCCCATAACAGTGACAGCCACAGTGCCGCCATAACAGAGACAGCCACAGGGCCCCCATAACAGTGCCAGCCACAGAGCCCAAATAACAGAGACAGCCACAGGGCCCCCATAACAGAGACAGCCACAGAGCCCCCCATAACAGAGACAGCCATAGTGCCCCCTTAACAGAGCCAGCCATAGGGCCCCCATAACAGAACCAGCCAAAGTGCACCTATAAAAGAGCCAATGACAGTGCCTTAACAGAATCATCCACAGTGCCCCCATAAAAGACAACCGCACTGTCCCCATAACAGAGTCAGCCAGTCTTCCTATAACAGAGCCAGCCACAGTGCCCTCATGACACAGTCTTATTTACAGAGCCTCACATAGTGCCCTCATAACAGAATCAACTAGATTCCCCATACCAGAAGCAACCACATTGCCCGAACAATGCTAGCCACAGTGCCCCCATAACAGAGCCAGTCACAATGCCCCATATCAGAGCCGGTAACAATGTCCCCATAACAGAGACGGTCACGGTGCCCCCATAACAGAGCCAGCCACAGGATCCACATAACAGTGCCAGCCACAGGATCCACATAACAGAGCCAGCCACAGGATCCACATAACAGAGCCAGCCACAGGATCCACATAACAGAGCCAGCCACAGGATCCACATAACAGTGCCAGCCACAGGATCCACATAACAGAGCCAGCCACAGGATCCACATAACAGAGCCAGCCGTACTGTCCCAATATCAGAACCAGCCACAGTGATTGAATGATTCTTAGTGCCCACCAGTGGAGATGATTCTTAGGGCCCACCATGTAGGGCACATGACTAATTCATTGGTGGTCCACCATTGAGACTTAATATGGTGATGGGGCCCACCAGTGGAGCTGTTAAGTATTTTGTGATGATCTGGCCCATCGCTTTTTGGGGCCAAGGGTATTGATCCATGTTTGGCCCAACCCCTAGTGGGAGGTGGATTATTGGGGCCAACCAGTGGAGCTGGAATTCCCTTGGGGCCCACCAGTGGAGCTGATTCTTGGGCCACCAGTGGAGCTGATTCTTGGGGCCACCAGTGGAGCTGATTCTTGGGGCCCACCAGTGGAGCTGATTCTTGGGGCCCACCGTGGAGTTAATTTTTGGATGTTTGGCCCACCAGTGGAGCTGATCCTTGGGGCCACCAGTGGAGCTGATTCTTGGGGCCCACCAGTGGAGATGATTGTTAGGGCCCACCAGTGGAGATGATTCTAAGGGCCCACCAGTGGCGATGATTCTTGGGGCCACCAGTGGAGCTGATTCTACATGGGGACGCACCAGTGGAGCTGATTCTTGGGGCCACAGTATAGGACATGATTCCTTCCATGGGCTATCGCCACCAGTGGAGTGTTTGGACCCCCTATTGGGGGCCCACCAGGGGGGAGGCCCCATGATTTCTTGGGGCCACACGATTGGGAGTTGATTCTTGGGACCCACCAGGGGAGATGATTTAGAATTGTTTGGGACAGTAGATCCCACCAGTGGAGATGATTCTTAGGGCCCACCAGTGGAGCTGATTTTTTGGCCCCGCCAGTGGAGCTGATTTTTTGGCCCCGCCAGTGGAGCTGATTTTTTGGCCCCGCCAGTGGAGCTGATTTTTTGGCCCCGCCAGTGGAGCTGATTTTTTGGCCCCACCAGTGAGACTGCACATAACTCTTGTTTCCTGCCTCTGTTTCCAAAAAGCAGCCTTAAGCTCACCATGCCCAGGGGCCCACCAGGAGTTTCCCCTGTGGGCCAGTCTGAGCCTATAATGGTCCTTATATCAAACACAGATTTGTTTTGCAGCTGCAGGAGCCATGCCAGAAAACTGTTCTATCAGCCATTGTGATCTCTGTAACTCTCCACAATACTCACATACTCGGGCGCGTAGGTCCCAAAGCCAATCACCGGGATCCAGTGTCCATCATGCATTAGGAGGGAGTGGGCTGCCATGTCGGAGGCCTGGGGAGCAATGAATGTCGGGTGGAGCGTGTGCAGCAGCGGGTGAGTTCCTTGTCTGGGAGGCAGCTGTGGACTGGGAAGCTACTGGGTGTAACATCAGATACAATGAGAGCTGGAGGCAAAAATAAATAGATTACTGCAAGGTTTAATAACTGTGACCCACTGCCAGTGCGGATAAATTCCCTGCTGGGGCGGGGGAATGGGGATTATTCTTATTGTGCTAGTACCTTCCGTATACAATGACAGGTTATCTGTATTAACCTCTAAAGTGCACACATTATAGCATAACCAAACCATTCAGACAGTGCTTAGTACATACAACATTAGAGCGCTCTGCCCTTATGATTATACTGCCCACTGTACTGGTGATACAGCCCTGACAAGCCCTACTAGGTCTTGCGGCCCTTTTATGGTAGTTTTTTTGCTTAATTTCAGCCCTCAAAATATTATAAATTGCTGAGGGAATCTGGACATTTGTAGTCACATAATACTGCCATATACTGCCAATATAATAATAGAATGCTGCTATATACAGTGACATAATACCACTGCACTATGCTGTATACAGCAACATGATACCACCATCTATTGCCAAGATAATACTGCCATACATACAGTGACATAATACCACCATATACTTCCAATATAGTGCTGCTATATACAGTGACATAATACCAATGCACTATACTGTATATAGCAACATGATACCACCATATATTGCTAATATAATAGAATGCTGCTATATACAGTGACATAATACCAATGCACTATACTGTATATAGCAACATGATACCACCATATATTGCCAATATAATAGAATGCTGCTATATACAGTGACATAATACCACTGCACTATGCTGTATACAGCAACATGATACCACCATCTATTGCTAAGATAATACTGCCATACATACAGTGACATAAAACCTCTGCACTATGCTGTATATAGCAACATAATACCACTATCTCTTGCCTAAGATATAATATACTGCCATAATCACATAAGTGACATTAAAAGCACTGCATAAATGCAGCATATTAGCAAAAGTTCTACCTTAAATACCACTATCTATTGCCAAGATAATGCTGCCATACATACAGTGACATAATACCACTATATAGTGACAAGATAATATTGCACTATGTTTAGCAATATAATGTCAGCATATTATGCCAAGATAGTTCTGACCTTAAATACAGCAATATAATACTGCCATATAGTGAAAAGATAATGCTGCCATACATACATTGACATAATACCACCATTTAGTGCCAAGATAATACCGCCATACATATAGTGACATGATACCACTTTATAGTGACAAAATAATACTGCAATATATAAAGCAACATAATGCCACAATATAGTGCCAAGATAATACTGCCACACATACAGTGACATAATATCACCATACAGTGACATAATACCACTATATTTTTGCCAAGATAATACTGCCATATGCAGACAAATAATACCATTATATAGTGCCATGATAATTCTTTCATATTCACCCATATATTATCATACCATTATATGGTGCCACAATAATACTGACATTTATACCAGTATAATGCCACAATATAGAGACAAGATAATACTGCCACATTCTCTACAGCAACATAATACCGCTGTATTCATCATCCGGTTCCGCCGGGCATTGGTAACAATGAAGCGCTCATCAGTGTGTGATGGAGCCACTTCTTTCTGTGACTCTTCCAGTCTCTCTGTATCTCTGATACAACCTGCTGATGACACTCTGTGAGTGACTCTCTAAGCTCAGTGGCCACTTCCGTCTGAGATCATCCTGCTTGAAGCCTGGCAATGGTGAGGTCCTGTTGATCAGCTGTAAGGTGTTGTCTTGGTGTCATGATGTCCCAATGTGAACAGCAGATGAGGAGGATGGTTTAAATCCAAATTCAAATTAAGGCCCTAAATGTATTGGACGATTCAGGGATCAAACACCTGTTGGGAATTTTGCCATTAAGCTCCTTGTTAGAGATCAGCAAGTTGTGCAATACTGAACAGTTGGACGTGTGCATCTAAAGGGGAGAGATGGATCATTTAGTGCATTTAAAAAAATTTCAGGAAATTTTATGTTCATCCTGAAATTTCAACCAAAAGCCAAATATCCCGAACTTTATGAGTAGTGTAGGATAACCTAAAATTTAGACTGTGAGCTCTAATAGGGACAGGGATCAATGTCAATGTGAATGTAATACCTAATCTAGTGCCAAGATAAAACTGCCAAATAAAGACACATAGGGTCACATGTATGAAAACTGTCCAGCAATAAGACTGTCTTTGTTACCCATAGCAACCAATCAGAGCCCACAGCAACCAATCAGAGCTCATAGCAACCAATCAGAGCCCACAGCAACCAATCAGAGCTCATAGCAACCAATCAGAGCTCATAACAACCAATCAGAGCTCATAGCAACCAATCAGAGCTCATAGTAACCGATCAGAGCTCAAAGCAACCAATCAGAGCTCATAGTAACCAATCAGAGCTCATAGCAACCAATCAGAGCTCATAGCAACCAATCAGAGCTCATAGTAACCAATCAGAGCTCACAGCAACCAATCAGAGCTCATAGCAACCAATCAGAGCCCATAGCAACCAATCAGAGCTCATAGCAGCCAATCAGAGACCATAACAACCAATCAGAGACCATATCAACCAATCAGAGTCCATTGCAACCAATCAGAGCCCATTGGAACCAATCAGAGCTCAAAGCCACCAATCAGAGCCCATAGCAACCAATCAGAGCCCATAGAAACCAAACAGATCTCATAGCAACAAATCAGCTCGCAGCAACCTCTCAGAGCTCGCAGCAACCACTCAGAGCCCATAGCGACCAATCAGAGCTCATAGCAATTAATCAGAACTCCCCTTTCATTTCACATACTGCTCTGAAAAATTGAAACCTGAGCTCTGATTGGTTGCTATGGGCTCTTATTGTTTGCTATGTGCTCTGATTGGTTTTTATGGACTCTGAGTGGTTGCTTTGGACAACAGACAATCTTATATCTAGCCAGTTTTCATACATGAGGCTCTAAATTTTTTAAGTTTTTAAAAAAATATTAAGATATAAACAAACTACAAAATTTGGTATTATCAGAATTGTACCGATCTGCAGCATACACATTGCATGTTATTTACAGTGAACTCCATAAAAAACATTGGCCAAAAAATTGTACAATTGCAATTTTTTCCTGTTCTATCCCAAAATGATATTGGATTTGGTTTCCCAGTACATTACATAATGCGGTCAAATACACTATTAATAAGTGCAACTTGTTCTACACAGAACAAACCCTCTTATAGATATGTAGATGGGAAAAAAAGTTATGGCTCTTGGCAGGTTAGGAGGAAAAAACAAATACAATGTAAACAAAAACTGCTGCAGCGGGAGGTGTGAAAGTTTCCAAACATGTAGATAAAAAACTTAAGAAATCCATAACTCTCTTCACAGCTGCTCCTATACTGAAATGAGTAACTTCACAGGAGCCCCTCTCCAGGACGGTATTACTTCACAGAAGCTCCTCTCCAGGACGGTGTTACTTCACAGGAGCCCTTCTCCAGGACGGTGTTACTTCACAGGAGCCCCTCTCCAGGACGGTGTTACTTCACAGGAGCCCCTCTCCAGTAGTCCCCGGAGTCGATTGCTAAGGTCTTATCAATCGACTTGAAGCCTTAACAACTGGCTTAACAACCGACTGGAGTCCGCGGAGTCGATTGCTAACTCTTATCAACTGACTTGTCTTGAGGCCTTAACAACCCGGCTTAACGACTGTTAGCGACTTCACGCGCAGTAAATTATCTGATCCCCCAGTGAAGGTAAAAGGGTCCCCCAGTAAGTTATACGTCCCCCAGTAGGTGGTTATATACTTTATATGTCTCCCGGTAGGTGTGTAGTTTACATGTCCCCCAGCAGGTATAGGGGCAGGTTACGGATCCCCCAGCAGGTATATGGGCAGGTTACGGATCCCCAAGCAGGTATATGGGCAGGTTATGGATCCCCCAGCAGGTATATAGGCAGGTTACAGATCCCCCAGCAGGTATATGGGCAGGTTACGGATTCCCCAGCAGGTATATAGGCAGGTTATGGGTCCCCTAGCAGGTATATGGGCAGGTTATGGATCCCCCAGTAGGTATATAGGCAGGTTTAGGTCCCCCAGCACACATGGGTAGGTTATATGTCCCCCAGCAGGTATATAGATAGCTTATAGGTCCCCCAGCAGGTATATAGATAGCTTATAGGCCCCACAGCACATGTATATATAGATTATAGCTCCTCCCTGCACGTATATAAGTAGATAATAGCCCCTCTGCACATATAAAAGTAGATAATAGCCCCTCTGCACATATAAAAGTAGATAATAGGGGGGCGTGTCCGGGCGCCAACTAAGATGGCCGCAGTGTGAAGATCCTCCAGAGACCAGTCTAGCACTTGAGGGGCTGCAGGGACTTTTCTCTGGCTAAATCTCTCCATACACTACAGCTGCTGACAAGCGAATACACCCGGATTCGGAGGAGGTGCCCGGCGCAACGTGAGGTGACTTACC
Source organism: Phyllomedusa bahiana (assembly GCA_025379985.1). NCBI lineage: Eukaryota > Metazoa > Chordata > Amphibia > Anura > Hylidae > Phyllomedusa > Phyllomedusa bahiana. The sequence continues at coordinate 58,073 of JAODAL010014441.1, read as the reverse complement.
CGAGCTGGCAGAGCGGAGCGAAGTGGCGCGCACATACAGAGGCAGGAGAAGAAGCGGGCGGGAAAGCAGACGTGGCGGTGAGACGGAAGGGCAGCGGCTGCTCTCGTACTTGCAGCGCTGCTATCTGGTGAGACCTCGGGTTTTCTGCCTTTCTGCTGCGCACAGACTAAGGAGAAGAGGTCCGGCGCTGAGAGGAGGATCCCTGGTGTAAGGTAGGAGAGGAGCCGCCATTACGCAGGAAGGAGAGCAACTCTCATTACTCCTACCACACAGGGGTCTGCTGAGATAGTGTCCCCGGACAATAGCTCTGTATAAGAAACGGACATAAATCCTAAACCTGACCATAGAGAACTAACCCAAGGGACTGTGTGCTGTGCTTCATGTCCTCCATCTTGGGGTCTCCACACGTGGCATATCCGCCATTTTCTCCCCACACTCCTCACACTCCCATTACAGTCTGGCTAAATCAAAAACCCAGAGGAAGCGCCCTCAGAGGCAGCGGGGAAGTGCTGTACTACCGGAGGGACATTTAATCACCAAATACATTTCCAGACCATCATCACTGGAAAGGGGTGCAGCAAAACGATCTGTACAAAATCCTAAGGTGGGACTTATAAAACATAAAGCGAAGCTTCACCTTTGCAATCAAAACACTTCCCTCTCATCTAAGACTGTTGCTTCCACTCCCAGCTGCATAGAGTTTGACGACAACCCTGAGGTCCTCATAACCCAGACCCATATACCCTGTTCCACTGAGATCATTGCTACAGAGCTGCTGACAGCACTTCCACAGCTGGAAGAAGGCTCCTGTGACACAGATCCCCCACTGGGTAATACAACCATGCCACCTAAATTGCGTACCCCTTGGAATCCCCCTAAAAAAAAACAAAGCACAGGGGGCCGAAGAACCACAAACTGGTCCGATCACACTGAAGAGAATATAGATACAGAATCCACCTGAGGTGTGCAACGCATTATGGATAATGATTGGGCCTCATCGTCCGAATCACTATTAGAAGCCCCAGACATGCTTTCAGACTCTCAAGATCTTAGGGCTTATCTTGCCCACCTGCCTACAAGACGGGACTTTAAAACGCTAGTATCTGAAGTGAGGGAGGCATGCAAATCTGAGATAGCAGCAGTTCGCATGGATTTAAAATGCATCGCAAACCGTGTAGAGGATCTAGAGGTCGCCCAAGATGACACCAGATCATATATCTCCGACCTGCAGTCCCAAGTCTCGCTTCAAGCTAAGGCCCTCAGGGAAACCTCTAGACACCTTGAAGACTTGGACAATAGGGGAAGAAGGAGTAATATTAGGATAAGAGGCCTCCCAGAACCAGAAGCACAAGAAGATCTCCGGGTTGTTCTCTCCACGATCTTTAACAACATACTAGGCGATGCGGAACCTCAAGCCATCAAACTTGATCGAGCTCACAGAGCACTAAAACCAAAACCAACATCTGGTACCCCTAGAGATGTTATATGCTGTTTACACGACTTTCAGTTGAAAGAGCGGATCATGAACAGGGCCAGAAACATGAAATCAATAACCTATGAAGGTACCCAGATCCAACTGTTTCAAGACCTCTCCTGGCTAACCCTTTATAAAAGACGTTTAAAACCGCTGTTAGATGATCTCAAACGCAATGATATCAGATATAAATGGGGGTTCCCATTTCTGCTTATCGCCACCAAAAACGGAAAGACTGCCCAATTGAAGTCCCATGACGATTTGCGCAAGTTCTGCTCCTTCTTCGACCTGGAACCTCCAGACATACCAGATTGGGAGTTAGAAATGCCTTCTGATCCACCACCTGCAATATGGAACAATCCCAGGAGTTCAAAGAAACGACAGGGAAAGCGAGACACGAGGCGCTCCCCCTCCATTGGTGGTTCTCACCCACCCACTTGATGGCTCAAAGGGACATAAAAGAAAAATTTAACCCCTTGGACTTTCATTGAGTTGAAGTCAGTCAATCTGTAGACAGAATAATTTGTCTCTTAAGATGAATAATTAGTGATTTCTGATAAATCTGTAAGGTTAAGTCCTAAGCCAAACTGTTTTCCACAAAAGCATCAGTTGTTTTTCTAAAGCTTTTACCTTAGCTAAAATTAGCAGCCCCTCACATATTTGCTGTTTATCCACTACTTGATGCCGGGTGGGATCCGGGAACCCAGGGGGAGGAGCTCTATTTCATCCTATTATCCTGGCCTCCCTCCCTGCGGTTGCCGGGGTCACTGGGCACTAAAGCTACAGTATAACTGTTTATATTCTAATGTCGTCTATGGTTCCTATGTTGGTTGCTCCACACGTGTAGTTTTGTATCTAACCCCACAGGAATGGTACTAGATGTTCATTTTTTTTTGTTCGGTATCCATCCATCAGTCAGGACTATGCTTGACGTACTAGTCCTGTTTCCCAACGACCAGGATTTTTTATGTTCCCTGGTCATTACCTGCTGGATCGATGCCTCTACAAGGGGCTCTTTCTGTTCTGATGTCCCTTTGTCGACCCCCTCCCACTTGTATCTGTTTGTCTATCCCTCGTATAGTCATACACTCAACTCTATAATAGGTCAAATTTTGAGCTAATGTCGCCCTCTAATCTCCACACCCATGGTTAAATTAGTCTCATTGAATGTTAAAGGCTTTAATTTCGAATATAAACGCAGGCTACTGATTAAAGAGTTGAATGAGCCATGGAGGCAGATATTGTATTTCTCCAAGAGACGCATCTTAATAGATCTGGAAACCTCAATGTCCTTAAAACCTCCTTCCCTCCCTCCTTGACTGCATCACAGGAAAGGAAAAAGGCGGGAGTTGCCATTTTGATCTCTCCAAATTGCCCGATTCAAATTGATAGTTCACTTCTCGACGACCAAAGGTAGAAATATGATCATCCCTCCATGGCACTGTACTTGGGATCTCCAATATGTATTAATTGGTAAACAATTCTGCCCCCAATCAGGCGCAGTTTGCGATTCTGAAGCGCGTCCTAAATCTCCTCTCCTAGTCAACCTCTTCATGCTAACATAGGCGGGGATTTTAACCTAGCATTCTGCAGAAAAGAAGATAGACCTCACTATGAGGTCATAGGTCAGTAGACTCCTCTCATCCCGATTATCTAGAGAATTTATGAAAAATGATTAGGGAGATTTGTCTCTATTTGACTTGTGGAGAATAGCCCATCCAACAGAGAAATGCATACTCATTTTATTCACTCCGCACCAATCTCCCCCCCCCACTCTAGAGATTGATTCTATTTTTTTGGCAACACCCAGCGTTGAGGAGCGTTATGGCTGACGCCAGATATTGGTCCTACACGTGTCCGACACGCTCCTATTAACTTTAGCTCTTAAAATCCGATTTACCACTTAAATTCGTAAAATGTCATTGGCGTCTTAACGAAGAGACTAATCAAAAACCCACAAACAGAGAGAGAGATTCGGCAGCATATTTCTGATTATTTTGCCAAAAATATGGGCTCAGTTGCATCCTCAGAGCATTTAGTGGGAGTAAGGCCCATAAGCGGTTTATTAGGTGGTCATTGCATAGCGATTGGCTCAAGCTGAAGCGAAGATGGTCAATGCCGTTAAAATTCACAGCTACAAAAACAGCTGCCTGAGTTAGAGTCGTCTTTAGAGTGGATAATCCGACTAAATCCAGAAAGTTGGGAAGTGTAGTATATGTTCTCCATCAACCTGAAGACACTAGCTATAGTTAGGCAGCAGAAAAGCTACTCAGTTGGGTTTTTGTACACAGGCAGCGATATTACGAGATGGGCAACAAAGCGCACTCTTGCTGTGCAAGGCAGCTCAGAGAAGATGCTGCACACAGACATCCGCAGGCTCTTAGAATAGCAGGGACAGTTTGACCTATGACCAGAGGAAATGGAAAACTGTTCCATGCCCTATTTTGCCTAAGTTATATTCCCCTCCCGGAAAACCTCCCATCCAATCCCGTAGAAAGGGAGGGTGTGCCTGAAAAGATTTTCTGTCCAAATGTAGCTTACGTCACTCTCCAAGAAGCTTCTAGATAAGCTTAATGCGCCTATACCCCGGAGGAACTTGATTCGGCCCTTCTAAAGGCTTTAAAGCGAAGGGGAAAGCACAAGGTCCAGATGGGCTAACAAATTTATATTATCAAACATTCTCCGCACATCTTCACCCCTTCCATTACAAGTCTACATCCATCCTGAAAGGACAATCTGTCTAAATCAAGGCGTTTTTTGCATTCATTCCACTAGCCGCTGAATACCAAACAAACAAAGATCAGAACGGTTAGACATATCAAATTTATAGTCCTAATTGCCCTTCTCAATATGTGATTTAAAAAGTTTCACAAAAATATTGGCGAATAGATTATCCATATTTCTCCCCTCATCTCATACATTAAAGACCAAGTAGGGTTGTGCTTTGCCGTCCAAGGTGGTGACAACACGAGATGCACTATAAACTCTGAATTGATGCTCTTAATAAATTACATTCCCCAGGCCTTTTGTTGAGGCCTGACAGCCGAAAGGAGCATTCGACGACAAACTGAATTCTACATTTTTGCTACCCTAAGGCCTTTGGTTTTAAATGGCGTCGCTTTTCATTGACGCTTTGAGGGTAACTATATTCTGTTCCTTCCGCATTGAATCAAATTTATCATAATACAAATTCCCCGTTATTTAGGAATTTTTATGGCACAAGACAAGGTGTCCCTCTTCCCCCACTACTATTTGTTTTATGTGTGGAACCCCTGGCCTCCCCATACGCCTCAACCCAGATATTAAGGGGCAATAACAATCAGGAAAGTGGAATTTAAGATTAGCATTTATATGGGAATGATATCCGTCCTACGGCTCCCGTCTCCACACACACTTTGCCGAATCCTTCACTCTCTACTTGCGAATATTCTATCAGGTATCGGGATACAGATAAAACACCTCAAAAACGTAAGCCCTTCCATAAACATCTGTTCATGAAATACATAACAGTCCTTACAGGGTAACTATAAGTACAACGGAAAAGTATCTCGCTAAAATATCTGGGTAAAAAAACGTTACAGAGGTCCCTTCACAACCCTTATCGACGATAACATCCCCCAATTGTTCTCAGAATATTCGTGCACTTCTCCAAACAAATGGAATCCCCTGCCTTTATCTTGGGCTGGGTCGAGTATCTCCGATAAAAATGACAATCCTACCGAAATGATTTATTTGTTTGAAACACTTTCCGTACTAATACCAATGAAGAACTTAGAAGTTTACAATTTCCATCCTGAGATATTATATCTGGCATACAGGAGTCATCGAATAAGTAATCAATCCTCTTAGCTCGCAGACGGAGGCAGGGTACGAGTGTTATATCCGGACATAGTGAAAATATTATTGGCCGCCCAGCATGAGACGTATCCCGGCATGGTCCCCTTATCTTGCATATTCAGATGGGCAGGAACAGTAGAAAATTTATGGATGAGGCCCATTTCACCCGAACTCATGCTTTGGGGTACATACTCCGCCCCAAGGGACAAATCATTGTTGGGCCCCATGGAGCAGTAACAAGGGCGATATGGAAGAGAATGTGCAAAAACTTTTTAACTTATGTTCACCTGCTCCTGGCCATGACATCATATTTGTTAATCCATTGTTTCCAGGGGGCATAGACAATCCGGCAATGCTGATTTGGTTCAGAGGAAGATATTTCCATTATGCAGCTTAATAGATCAATCCTCTAGACGCGTAATGTCCTTCGAAGCCCTACAGAGTAGACATATCTCTTCTTATTCGTGTCGCTACACATATTTACAATTTCCCATTTTTTCTAACACGATACTAAGGTCATCTACTGCATCTCCCCTACAAGATTTGAAACTTATATGTAACGAACCAGTACCTACCACAAGAGGTCCTAATATCTGACATATATGCTATATTTATCGAACCCTTCCCGGAGAACCATATAACAACATTCATACATGCTTAAATGGAAAGCTATGCACAGAGAAATATTTTCAAAAATGGAATGGCATTGATTGGCACAGGCAGGCAGACATCTTTATTGTAGTATATATAAAGAAAAACCAATACAAAATCAGTACGATGAGGTATCATACAACTCTTTTTTCATAAGCTTAACCCAGCATCACAGGCAAATTTGTTGGAATGTGTCAAGCGGTCGGACATCTCTTCCACATTTTTTGGGAATGCACTGTATTCACAAGTTTTGGGGAGTGTTTAAAACAAGCTATACAGACGTAACGGTTTAAAAACTCCCCTAGACCCCCGTTTCTTCTTCTTAATCTAACAACGTTCCATTAAAGAAACAGACTCTAAAATGACCCTACATATTCTCACCAGCGGCAAGAAGCTAGTTTCCCATTCTGGAAGAGGGTAGACCCTCTCCCCTCACGGGATTGACCTCATCATAGAATTAAAGATAATCAGAAACAATGGAGTATCTCACAGCGACACTGAACAACTCAATAGAACTCCTTTGAGGCAAATCTGGAAACGATGGGACTGTCTTTGTAAACACTAATAATCTTTGAATTAGGATATGATATGGTACACTGAAGAACTCAAATGGAGCAGAAAGAGTAATTTTTATCACATAAGAAATTTCCTATTGATTTGTTTTATCTCCCCCCCCCCCCATGTGTCTAGTCTTCTATATTGTAGTTAGTGAATGTAGTTATAGATTTGTGTAAGATGTTATATGGTATGTACATATACATTGAGACTAAGGTCCCCCAGTTTAAGACTTTGAAGTGATGGATTGAGTATGTTTATAATCGACAACACTTTGCTTTGTATGGTTTACATGTCTTACATTGAAAACTTTCAATAACGAATTACTAGTTGATAAAAAAAAAAAAGAAATAATAGGCCCCCTCTGCACATAATAAAAGTCGTGATAAATAGCCCCCTGCACTATATACAAGTAGATAATAGGCCCCCTCACATAGATACAAGTAGATAATAAGGACCCCCCTGCACATATATACAAGTAGATAATAGGGCCCCACTGCAGATATATTACAAGTAATAATAGACCCCCTCTTTGCACTATATACAAGTATATAATAGTGACCCCCTGCAAATGTAGAAGTACATAATAGAGCCCCCCCCCCTGCACATTTATAACAGATTATAGGCCCCCCAGCATGAATAGAGACAAATTAAAAAGTAATAAACTGACAAGCACTCACTTGCACCTGACCTCGCCCCCGCCTCTGGCCGCTGTCGCCTGCTCCGGCCCTTTGTTCCTCACATAGGGTGACGTCACCCGGCCGGTCGCTACACACTGATGACGCTGAACTCCGGCAGCGCACATGCCAGGCTGCCGCACAGATCCCGCATCCTGCCTGCGCGGCTGATACTCTGCGGAGCCTCTTGCTCCGCCCAAAGCATCTAGACTTTATGTGCGTACCCGGCGGCGACACCGCCACCGCTGCCGTCGCCAAGGTCCCTAATCCGAATAGCTTAGCAGACTGGTAATCGGTCTTTAGACCCTAACGATCGGTGGCGGCGGTGGATAGCGGCGGCGCCGGCGACTACTCTCCAGGACTCTGTAACTTCGCACAGAGACTCCTCTTCCTAGGATTTGTGTAACGTACCCTTCCCACAGGTCATTTAAGCAAATAAATTCTGACTGGTAATTACATTAAAAAAGCCTTTTATGCTATTTTGTTACCCTTGTGTAGGATGATAGATGTTTTTGCCCTGTAATTATGGAATTGCAGTAATGCATGCCCCCGGCAGTGGATATGTGCCAGTACGTGTGGCTATTTTTTGTTTTTATATCTATTCTCAATTGTGTGATGATGTTATGACATTCCCGATGGTACGACCCTGTTAAATAATGAACTGTGTTTCTGTATAAACATTTTGCCAATATTTTGCATCACGAGTTAATCACATGCAACATTTATTGATAGTTGGTTTTACAAAAGCACTGTAGGCAATCAAACGTGCTCACAACTAAGGCAGATCTGGTCAGATTTTTTTGTACTCTTTTTATAATACGGGACTCCCTACGTAATGATTGTCGAGCTTCTTCTGCTGTCCATTCTAGATCCTCTCTTTTTATAACCTCTGGTTTACAAATTTCTCTAATAAGTGTTTTCTCCCTGTTCTCTAATAATAGGGTTCAGACGAGCAAATCCTCTGGCCCGCATGAATTGACCCTTTGGAATTCCCGTACAAGATCTGTGGCATTTGGCTCTTATGGTGCAAAAATGTTATTTCTATCATTGGTTTTTGTACAGTGAGTACTAATTCCTGTCTGGTTCTTTGTTTTCTAATCTCTACACAAGGTAGTGGTATCACTTCACGATAATAGTTGGCAGTAAATGTTGGATACTAGGGATGGATCTTATTAAGATGTTCAACAAATGAAGTATAAGTTCCCTCGTCTGTGCCCGACCATAACACAAAAACGTCATCAACGGTATCGTACCATGCCCTGACCTGACTGTTACATGTTCACTAGTATAGATATACTGTTTTCTCAAACATGAGTCATAAACAACGGTTCGCGTAACGCGGGCCACAGGGACCCCATAGATGTCCCCTGTTACCTGCAGGTAAACATAGCTGAACCAAATTAAAGTATTTCATTAAGAGTATTATATCGTACCAGGAGTCCATAAGAGTTAATTGGGGGCATTGGTCAAAGTGTGGTCCTCACATAGTGATTCTCTCACTGCTGTCATAGCCTCTGTGTGGGTATACTGTGAGTATAGATCTTGAATATCAAGGTGCAAAACCAGGTGGTCCTTCACTTATGAGGCATCGTCTCCAACACGCTATCTAAGAATTGAGTAGTGTCACTGAGGGAGTGTACATCTCTTTAACCAACCTTTCTGCAGGACATGGTACACGTAGATAGCTAACGGTTTCAATTATAACGGATTCCCGAGGACTATCGTTTCGTGTATACAAGGGGGTTTAAACTTGATTGACTTTGTACTGTAGGTACTATATACAGTACCGTGGGATACGTTGGAGTGTACATTCATGTCAGAAGTAGTTTTATTCCTCTCATTGATAATACCTTGATGACATGACAGCTTCAGTAAGTGGCATCTGTTCTAATGAGGGCTTGTACGCGTCATTATCGGGATCATAGTCTAATTTTTTTGTATACCTGTACGCAATCACTGAGAGCTGCGATAAATCTTCCTGTATGATACTTGTGTTTTTGGTTTGAACAACTAATAGAGCCCCCCTTGTCTGCCTTCTTCCTCTACTAATTCCATCATCCTGAGTATCAATGTAGTGAACTAAGCCTGTTCCAGTTTTTTTGATCCATTTTTTCAAGCTGGCTTTATTAAATCAACTATAAAAACTGCAAATTAAATATAATATAACCTATGCAATGACTATCCATTGGAAAAAAACCCTTTTTTACCTCGTGTCAGATCAACTTGTAACATGACACCTATGATTTTAAGAACCAATAGTTTTTCAAACCTACCGCCGATGTAAATGAATTAATAACATACATTTATAGAGCTAAATGCCTTATAAATTAAATATTATATAAACTAAATATAGTATTTAGGTGAATACATATAATATATATATCCTATACATTAATATATATATTTATATAGCATTTATAAACTAAATATAACCCAAACATAATAATCAAATTTTAATATATTAATTTAACTCCAATGCGTTTACGATGCGTTTTGGGCATCGAAAGCGGATCCAGAAACTCACCCAAAAGTATGCTGTGCGCGTGTTTGGATGCCGCTTCCGGATAGGCCCAAATAAGCGCACTCCAGTTAGTTTCCACTATGGGGATTTCTCTGCGTAAAACGCAAGAAGAATTGACATGTCAATTCTTAAAAACGGATCGCGATAAAGCGCATCGCGTCACTGCGTTGATAGCAGCGATGCCTCTTATGTGCCATGAAATCAATGTTAGATCACACTGACAATTGTTAGAGTTCCGTTTTGCTGATGAGCCTAAAACGTCACAAAAACTCGTTGTGAACAAGCCCTTCGGTGATGTTCACACGCATGTTTATTAAAAGAAATGCTGTTGTTTTTGTAGAATGTTTTTCATATCTTTTTGTGTCCAAAAGCCACAAAATTTCCTGGCCTTGGATCAAAAACGAATCGTATAGCAGGTATTTAAGTCACCTTTATGGCAGTTAACAGGCAACAGATCTCTGTTTGCAGCAAAATTTTCTGCATCTAAAAAATGAATTTCATTTACTTGAAGAGTGTTTTCAGAAACGTAATACACAATAGTGATGAGTGTATCAACCCCAATTCAGGAAGTAATTTTTAGTTCGAAAGTTCTACAACAAATCTGCTGCATATAAAATTATAGACATAGATTTAAGCATAACATGAAAACTGTTTTTTTATGATCATTGTAATGATCAATGATGCTTGATAGCCGTGAAATGCATTATTGTATGGGCCCAATCTGTCTTATTGGTCTATTATGTGGCAATTATGTTGTATTCAAAAGGATGGCAGCGATGCTAAATATCAGTAAAACAATCATTTATTGTAGTTCCTAAAAACATAATAACATATCTTGTGCACAGTCCCCAGGTAACTTGCTTGTAAAATAGAAAGCGCCATTAGCCAGTCAGGGTCGATATCCATTGGGTACGCATACTTGTAATGCTCCAGCGTCTCCGGATTCACTGAGTCGGCATAGTGAGCTAGCATACAGACAGGCGGGGTCGCAAAGCGGATGTGTGACATTTCGGGGAGACTCCTCCCGCTTTCCAAACACTAATTCACCACCTTCTAAACTTTCTTTATAGTACTCTATATCTTCTGCACCTAATGTTAAAGAACAAACTAACTTATTAAAAACACGAGCGACATAGTACATATATACCGACTTGCCATAATTTTACCAAAAATACTCTGAGATTGAGGTCTTTCATTTAGAGCCTGCCGCGCTAAAATGCGGTATTTAAGCCGAAAGATCCAAGCTGCTTATCTCTTTGCAGGCAATTTTTCTAGCTAAGATTCTCACCTTCCTACATCTGACCTCCTTCTAAAACGCAACACTTTTAGCTCATATACTCCATGCCCCCAAATCACCGAAGTTTGGCGCAACAGTCGTCTCCACCAATTCTTTTTTGTATTCCTCCTAATTTTTGTTTCCTTTACCTACAGTATGTTCCTGATATTGGATCTATGCTCCTGTAAATGTCTCGTTTTTACACTCCGCATGGGGTTTTGTTGCCCTACGTAATCGCCTATCCCACAGTGGGCATTTAAGTAAATAAATTACTGACTTGGTATACAAGTAAAATAAGCCTTTAATGCTATTTAGTTTACCTTGTGTAGGATGAAAGATAGAATGTGCCCCTTAATTATGGAATTGCAGTAAATGCAGCCCAGGCAGGGATATGAGCCAGTACGTGTGGCGATTTTTTTTGTTTTTATCTATTCTCAATTGTGAGGAATGTTAGTGACATTCCAATGGTAACAATCCCTTTTATAAATGAACTGTGTTTCTGTAATAAACATTTTGCCTATATTTTGCATCACTAGTTTAACACATGCCAATATTTATTGATATTTTTTTTACCAAAAGAACTGTGGCATCAACATAAGGCGATCCTTGGTATAGATTTTGTTTGTAACTCTTTTTCTTACAATAGGTGACTCCCTATAAAGATGGCGGACATCAACGAATCGGTACCATGCCACTGAACCTGACTGAAAAGTGTCACTAGTATAGATATACTCTGTCTCAAACTTAGTCATCAACAGTCTCGCGGTACCTCGGCTGCCACTAGGGGAACCCCATATGATGTCCCCTGTAGCTGCAGGTACACATCGTGAACCAAATTTAAAGTAATTCTTAAGGAGAATGATATCTACAGGTCCATAAGGAAGTTAATTTGGCATTGGTCAGAAGTGTGGACTCCTCACATAGTGAATTCTCATACTGAGCGTGACTGTCATAAGTACCCTGTGGAGTGGTATATACTGGTTGTATATGGAATTTCATATCAGGGTGCAAAACCATGGTGTCCTTCACTAAGGCATCGTCCTCCAATGCCTGTAGAATTGAGTAGTGTCACTGAGGAGTGTACATCTCTTTTAACCAACTTCTGCAGGAATGAGTCATCGTAATAGCTAACGGTGCAAGTAGAGAACCGAATCCCGAGACTATCGTCGTCCCAGGGGGTTTATAAACTGATGTGTGTACTTAGGACTAGATAACAGTACCGAGGATATAACGTGGATGTATGCATGTCATAAGTTGTTTTCCTCTCATTGATAATCCCTTGACAGACTGCTTCAGTAAGCATCTGTACTCTAGATGAGGGCTTTTAGCTCATTATGGGATCATATACTAATTTTTTGTAATACTGTACAATCACTGAGCTGCATAAGAGCTTCCTGTAAGATACTCTTGTTTTGTTTTAGTACAACTATAGAGCCCCCCCTTGTCTGCCTTCTTCACTACTAAATCATCATCCTGTTTCAATGTTAGTAAAGCCTGTCTCTCCTTCTTAGTGATATTCTTTTCCTTACTACCTTGAATTTTGTTCCACTGTGTAGTGATGTCAGTAAGGACTAAATTTTTGAAAACTTCCAGTGCTGGTGTCGTGATATCTGGATCAAATTGGCTAGATTTTTATCTGAGTCGATAACTAGTATGGATTTTATTCTTCCATTATGATCCTTTCTTTGTTCCCATAGAACATTTTCATTCTAATGGCTCTGCAGAATTTGTAAAAATCTATATTAAAGTCAAAAAGCAAAACGTTCATATTAGGCACAAAATTCAAGCCCTTGTTGACAACAGATATTTGAGAGTCCGTAAGAATCTTCTCAGAGATATTAAGTGCCAGTCCTTCATTAGAATTATCTGTGGTCATTATAGTTTCTTCTTCCTCGTTTTTGCTTTGCCCTTTTGACTTTGGTTGTCCTCTGCGTTAGCTCCGGCTCCACGATAAGCTCTCTCCAGTTACTGTATCCTCGTTCAGTTGAGGGTTGTCTCTAAAAAATCGCCCATGCGTATTTGTGTTTTCTCTTTAAATGAGAACTACTTAATACACATGCGAGCTAGGTGTCTGTTGCTGTCTTCAGATTCAGAGGCGCTGAGCTTTTCGTTATTATTGTGTCTATTTTGAACTCTCCTTTCAGTGCGATATCTGGTGCGTTCCTCCGCCCAAGTATACACTCGATTCTGCAGGTAATCCCTGCTATCACGTTCAAACTTTTTCAGCTTGTTTTGAAACAGTTGTAATTTATGTTTATCCAATGAGACGGATAATTCTTGTTTAAGCTGTTCAAATTGTTCAGTTGGTATAGACTTCTTAAATTCCTCTTCAACCTTCTTAATTTCACTTCGTAATGTATCTATATTTTGTTGTAGGAACTGCACTGTATAAATACATTAACCTCCGTATAGTATTGATTATGCCCTATTGCACAACCATTTTCGACGATATTGGTGCAGTCATCTGGTAGGAGAATGGGCTGTCAGCTGGGCTTCTCAGTCCTCATAGAATTCTTTCTGGCTTTGAGATGTATTCAGCCAGAGTAGATGCGTGTGCTATACAGCTTATTGTCCTTCTCTTTAGTTGTTCGTACGTTTCATCGGAAGATATTAGTTAAATCTCTTCTTATGGTGGTTTGTCCACCCGAGGTCCGAAGCTTCTTCAGCCTGTCTCAGAATGTTTTGTAACCGTCTCGTCAGAGTAAAACAAAGACTTCTGCCCCCTTCTGTCTAGCAAATATTCTTCAAAGGACATATTAGTCACTATGTTGTAAACGTTGCAAGTATAGCCACTTGGGATACAATAGTATCACTGCAAAAATCAATGTGTGGCAATTAGTGTCTTGTCAGACTGCTACGATTAGCATACACACTAATGGGAGTATCCCTCTCTCCCATCTAACATGAGACACATTCAAATAGGGATTGCAGCGATCTAAATAATTAATGGTAAAACAATCATTTTATTGTATTTCCATTCTAAAAACATATAACATATCTTTGCGTTCACACCCAGTGCTACTATGCGTGTAAGAAGTAGAAGGACGTAGCCAGTCACGGGTCCCATATCCATGGGTACGATACTTGTAATGCTCCAGCGGTCTACTGGTTCACAGAGTCGGCATAGTGGAGCTAGCATAGCACTCCTTAAGAATTACTAAGGAGTGGAGCTAGCACTCCTTAAGAATTACTTTAAATTTGGTTCAGATGTGTACCTGCAGCTACAGGGGACATCTATGGGGTCCCCTGTGGCCCCGAGTTACGCGAACTGTTATGACTAATGTTTGAGAACACGTAATCTATACTAAGTGAACATTTAATCAGTCCAGTGTCAGTGCATGGTACACCTGATAGCGTTGATGACGATTTTGTGTTATGGCTCCGGGCACAGAGAGGGACTTTTACTCATTTGAGTTTTAAACATCTTTAATAAGATCTCATGCCCCTTATCCAATTTACTGCCACTAGGTTAATCGTGTCGACATGATACACTAATCCCCCTTTATGTAGAGATTAAAAACAAACAACCGACAGTAATTATTACTACACTGTACAAAAAAACCTTGATAGAAATAACATTTTGCACCATAAGAGCCAACATGTCCACAGATCTTTTAACTGAATTCCAAGGGTCAATTGCATGCGCGGGCCAGCGAGAATTTTGCTCCGTTCTGAGAACCCTCAAGTAGTGAACAGGAAGAGAACAGGTAGCAAAACACTTATTGAGAAATTTGTAACAGAGGATATCGAAAAGAGAGGAATCTAAACGGACTAGCATGGAAGAAGTCCGACATCTTACATGGAGTCCCTAATAAAACGAGAGTTACAAAAAAATCTTAGCTAGACCAGATCGCCTTATTTTTGTCTGAGCACGTTTTTGATGCCCACAGTTCTTGTGAGATAAAAAAACTATCAATAAAATGGCATGTGTTTAACTATGATGCAAAATAAGGCAAAATGTTTATAACAGAAACCCACAGTTCATTTATAAAAAGGGTCAGTACCATTGGGAATTTCATAATCATCATCACAATTGAGAATAGAATAACAAACCAAAAAACGCCACACGTACTGGCACATAATCCCTGCACTGGGGCTGCAGTTAACTGCAATTTCATAATTAAGGGCACATACATCTATCATCCTACCAACAAGGTAACAATATAGCATTAAAAGGCTTTTTACTTGTATATACCAAGTCATAATTTATCTTTACTACTTAAATGCCCGGCTGTGGGAAGGGATACGAAGGTAAAACAATGCGGAAGTGTAAAAAACGAGAATTACAGAGCATCGATCCAATATCAGATACAAACTAGTAGGAAGGAAACAAAAATAGAGGAATTACCAAAAAATAGAATATGTAGTGAGGCACGACTGTTGCCAGACACTTCAAGTGAATTGGGCATGGATATCTGAGCTAAAGTGGGTAGGCGTTTTAGGAGGTAGGTCAGATGTAGGGAAGGTGAGAATCTTGTAGAAAAAAATTGCTGCAAAGAAAGCAGCTTGGTATCTTGTCGGCTAAATACATTAAGCCGCCGTCAGGCCTAAATGCAAGACCTCAATCTCATAGAGAATTTATTGTAAATTATGCGCAAACTCTGATATATGTACTAAATGTCGCTCGTGTTTTTTTAATAAGTTGTTGTGTTTATAACAATAGGTGCACGCAGTATAAGTATATAAAGAAGTTAGAAGGTGGTGGATACGGTTTGAGAAAGGGGAGGAGTCTCCCCGAAATGTCACACATCCGCTTTGGAGACCCCGGCCTGTCTTTATGCTAGCACCACTATGCCGGACTCTGAACCTAGGGAGACCTGCTGGAGCATTACAATTATCGTACCCATGATTTGGACCCTGACATGCTATTACTGGACTTTCAATTCGTACCCCGCAAGTGCACTGGAACTGTGCACAAGATATGTTATATGTTTTTAAGGAACTACAACAAATGATTGTTTTACTTATTATTTAGCATCGCTGCAATCCTATTTGAATGCAACATAATGCCACATAATACCAATAAGACTATGGAGGCCATACAGATAATGCCACTTTTACGGTACTGCACAACATTGCTCAATAACAATGAACATAAAAAACACAGTGTCCATGTTTATGAATAAATTTATGACTATAAGTTTACATGCATGCAGATTTGTGTAGAACTTTCTGCAACTAAAAATACCTTCTGAATGGGGTTGCTACTATACTATGTGTGTAGTAACGTTCTGAAAACCACATTCAGTAAATGAAATTCATTTTTATATGCAGAAATTTTCAACAATTCTGTTGCCCTGTAAACTTGCCGATAAAGGTGCTAAATACTGCTATACGATTCGGTTTTTGATCCATAGCAGAAATTTTTTGTGGTTTTTTTGTTTTTTTTTTTTTTTGTTATAGGGGGGGGGTGAGAGAAGGTGTGAGTAAGGGGTGAGGAGGTATGAGGGTAGGGTGGGTAGAGGGGTGTGAGTGGGATCTCACAAAAAAGGAATGAAAAACTTCTACAAAACAACAGCATTTCTTTTAATAAACACTGCGTGGGACATCACCCTAAGGGCTTGTTCACACGACGTGTTATGGTACCGTTTTAAACGGATCCGCAAAACAGATCTAACAATGTACAAGAGTGATTAACATTGCTTTACAAGGCAAAAGCGCATGCGCTCCCACGAGTGATCGCTGATCGCCTTTTCGGTATCCCTTTTAAAGAATTGACATGTGCAATTCTTCTTTGCGTTTTACGCAAGAGAATTCCCCATAGGAAAATAATGGAGTGCGCGTTTTTGCATCCCGAAAGCGATTCCAAAAGCGCAGCATCATTTGGGTGCGTTTTGGATCGCATTTCGTGCCAAAAACCATCCGTAAAACCGCATTGGATTTAAATTAAATATAAAGATTTGAATATTAAAATGTTTGGGTATTATATTTTAGTTATAAATGTATATAAATATATTTATAAATGTATAGGAATAGTATATATATGTATACTAAAATATATATTTGAGTTTTATAAATATTTATTATAAAGGATTTGAGCTTATAAATGATTTTTATTAATCTTCATTTACATGGGGTATGTTTGAAAACTATTGGTTGATTAAAAAAAAAAAAAAAACAGGGGGGGCGGTTCTAAAATCATAGGTGTATGTACAAGTTAGTGACACTAAGGTAAAAAAAGGGTTTTTTCTTGGTCAATTGATAGGTTATATTATATTTAAATTGGCAGTTATGATAGCTTTTGATTTAAATAAGCATGAAAAAACGATCAAAAAACGATCCGTAAAACGCATCAAAAAAAGATCAAGCCATGATTTGTTTTCTGATTCCGCTTTTTGGATGCAGTTTGCATCCAGTTTTAAACGACAGTAAAAACAGAATCCGTAAAACGGGCATCAGAAAAAATGTATCCAAAACGTTGTGTGAACAAGCCAAAGCAGGTAATTGCAGTTGTGAAATGGACCATAATTATTTAATGTCATTAGTAATAACTGCTTTTTCAACCAATCGCAGAGTTGCTTCCAATTACTTAATCTCCTGCTGTGGGAAAGTAAAAAAATAATCTTTCAGAGACTGTGGCTGCTATAGAAGCGAGGCTAGTTTTTACGGCGTGGACAGTTTGTTCACAAAAGCACTGTTAATGATGAGAGGTTTTGATCATGAACTCCGATACAAAATGAATCCTCATTAAATGTAACACGATCTGGGCTGTGCAAACTACGCTATGAGCAAACCTGTAACAAGAATGTGACTTTGTGGGAACACCCTTAGGGCGCGTCCACACTGCACAGGACAAATACCGGTTGGTTTGCTGGCTGGTATTTGCCCTTATTGCGCCCTGTCCATGGGCCGCGAAGCGGGTGGGGGGGGGGCGGCTTATTCTCCGTGATGAACGTAGAACAGCCCTCCCCCTGCCATTGAGAAGCACATCTTCTGTCCGGAAACCGACGGAAGATTGGTGCTTCTACAAATGTTTTTGCCCGCCGGACGCCAGCCGGAAAAGAACGGCCGGCGAAAACCCGTGCAGTGGGGACTGCTGCACGGGTTTTCCATAGTGCAACAAATTTCGTGCTCATTTTCGGCCTGGTTTTTTTTCAGTTGGACGAAAAACCGCAAACTGGCTAAAAAACCGGCTGAAAACCCGTGCCTTGGGGACATGCCTTATGGCTATGGTGCTGGGGAATGCTGTGTAGTTTGGTGTGGTAATCTAACAGCTAAATTATTGTCAGGGAGCAGTAGAACAAGCTAGACTTATTTTGAATTGATGCGCCCATTTTTAAAAAAAAAAAGTTTTTTTAATTTTAAAGTTCTATACATGTCAGCGCATGGCTATGTAAATTCCTTGTTTGCCGGTTTTACAACTCTACAAAACAGGGTTACCATTTTAGTCACATCTAATCCTGGCATACTAACCAGATACTCAATATATACATAAACACATGCATGGTTTTCCTTATCATTGTAGCGAGGGGCATAAACACATACTGTACACTCACTCTATACATACAAACATGCCCCTTCATTGGGCATGCCACAGTTAAAGTGTATTACATGTAATGCAAACATCCCCGCAGGCAGCCTACCCACTACCTACCCACACAAACTCAGATAACGATATAATGCAAATATCCATACATATAAGACTACAATCCCTACTTAAAGGGGTTTTTCCATGAATTAAAATTTTGATGTGGATAGAGCTGCAAATGACATAACAAACATTTTCACCTTCATTATTATTAAAAATTCTGGACCGTTTTTTTTTTTTAGCTGCTCCTTAAGTGATCCATGTTTACAGCTCGTCTCCAGGGGAATTACGACCTGGGCTGAGAAGCGTCCCTCACGTCCTGGTACGCACATGCTCAGCTACATCACTCTCCCTCAACAGGCAAGCTACTGAGTGTTCAAACCCCGAGGTGCTGGTCATTCTACTTCCCGACCTCGTGTGCTTCCCCCCCCCTCCCCGCGCCCTTAAAATTAGTCAAACAGTCAAATAAATAAAAAAGAAACCGTCAATCAGGGTCTGTGCATTGATAAAGACGTGAAAAAAACAACAACGGCCTACAATGTTTTGGTTCCTGCAGTGGATTTTGAAGCCCTAGGACCCTTGGAGGCCTGGAGCAAACAACTTTACCTCGTGCAGCTACTCACAATGCCTTACAATAAACAGACCTTTCTTTGACTACAGAGAGGAAAGCCTGTGATGCCCATCCTGCTGAGTCACATGATATGCAAGTCAGACAAGTCACACACGCCCCCCTTCTGAGCACACAGAGCTGGATATAGGAGGTATGAAATGAGATCGTGGCAAAACCCCTTTAACTTCTGTACAGTGATACGCACTGAGCCCTTACCTCTTTCCTTTCATGGAGGAGAGAGGCAGTCTGGCTGGCAAGCACCACGTGAAAAGGGGCTGGTTTTGATGGGTTTAGTACTTTTCATAGCTGCTGTTACCTCCACTGCTTAACAGAGGCCCCGGCCAGATGTCGCTGCACTCAGTTTCCAAGGAGGTGAAGGATGTGCTGCTCTGTTGGCTTCCTATACCCAGCTACAGTACCTGGAGCAGCAGGAAGACTGTAGGGGCCTGGCGGTGCTGCCATCACTGCAGCTGTCCATCCGGTCTTAGTTTCTACATGAACGGACACAGAGCCCTGGCCTGATAGAAGGAATCATTGTATGTTGCCCTGCATCTCCTGTATGGCACTGGGATATTGTATAACAGTATACATACTGTGTAAATATCCCAGTGCCATACATGACTTTTGGATATGGGATGAACCCCCGCTCTAAGGGCTTGTTCACACGACGTTCTGGATGCGTTTTACGGATCCGTTTTTAAACTGCAAAAACTGGATGCAAACTGTATCCAAAAAGCGGATCCAGAAAACGCAACAGCTGATCCTTTTTTGCATGCGTTTTACGGATCCGTTTTTTGATCCGTTTTTTCAATGCTTTATTTAAAGTAGTTGTCTCCCTTCAGAGTTTTCAGAGAATGCATGAGTGAAATACTCTGTCACTTCCTGGTTCAGACTGACTCATTTGCATACAGCTCCATGCTTGTACAGCTCAGTGCCATGCTGTGCTTTCAGATGCTAATTAGATCAGATTAGCTTCTCAAACTACTAACAGGACTTCTTATCTGATCCCCAAAACAAAAGCCCTAATTACAGTTCTGTTTATTTTACATAAATCAAGCTTTTTATTGCTGAGCAGCACAGGACACTGCTGTGACCTGTGTGATGACATCACTCACTGTTATCTCATTGTACAAACAGCAGGGGGAGAATTGTTTACAGGTCTGTTACTGAGGGAACTGAAATAGCCAGGTAGGTCATAAATTCACTTGTATCTCCTTAGGGAAAACAGAGGAACAAAGCAATATATTTGAAAATGTCTTTATTTTGTGTTCCCTACAATTTGAAAGCTATTCTTTGTAGCGAGACAACCCCTTTAAATCAACCTATCAAACTGCAATTTAAATATAATATAACCTATCACTGACCAAGAAAAAAACCTTTTTTTACCTAGTGTCAATCAACTGTACATACACCTATGATTTTAGAACCCGTAGTTTTCAAACTCAGAGACCCGAGGTCCATGTGCATCCGCTGGTATGCTGGGGGCTGTGGGACTGACATTATCCTCCCCTCCTTTACTCATGTAGAATGAAGGTATTTTCCAATAGCGCATTGCATCAGAAAAATTAGCCCTGCCATTAAAATGATACAAAATATAACCTAAACATAATATTCAAATTTTATATTTAATTTAAATCCAATGCGTTTTACGGATGCGTTTTTGGCATCGAAAGCGGATCCAAAACGCACCCAAATGTATGCTGCGCTTTTTGGATCCGCTTTCGGGATGCCAAAAGCGCACTCCATTATTCCTATGGGAATTCTCTTGCGTAAAACGCAAGAAGAATTGACAATGCCAATCTAAAGCGGATCCGAAAAGCGCATTGGCGATCACTCGTGGGAACAGCGATGCGCTTTTGCCATTGAAAGCAATGTTAATCACATTGACAATTGTTAGATCCGTTTTGCTGATCCGTAAAACGGGTCACAAAAACGTCGTGTGAACAAGCCCTAACTAATACCCCATTCAAACACAAGAATAAATGCACTAACACATTCACTTTTTGGTGTCAAATGGCCACAGCTTTATTCAAACCACATAAATACAACAAACATGGAAGGCGTCAGGAGGAGTGCTAGACAATTGTGTGATATTCCCAGCTGTCTGACATGCAGCACCCGGCCAGACAGCAATACAGGGGCGGCACGCTCTGGCTGCCATTCTAGCAGAGCCAGTGACCCTACTGAAGATCCTCTCTCCTGATGAACCACCGTGCCCACCCCTGGAGGCCATTACCATTATACCATCCTCCACTTCCAAAGCTCAGCCTCTTCACACCATGAGGTTTAACATCCTCTATTAGTTAAAATGAGTCCACCATAACTTGACCTGCAACTTCCACCTGACTCCTGCACCGCAACATAAAAGCTGTGACAGGTCATAATACCACGATTCATATTTTCCATTTTCTCTTTTCGTTCTTTTTTTTTGTTTTTTTGTTTTTTTTTGTTTTTTGACCAAGTAGCAAATCCCAGACTCACTAGGAGTCATCCTCCAGCACTCAGGAGAGGAAAACACCCTGTGGAGGAAACCTCTAGGGAACCATGGCCGAAGGATCGCCCTTCCCTTGGGCTTAACGGATAATGCCAACGCAAGTAAGTCATCAATATCATAATAACTGTGTCTGAAACCAGGAATATAATAAAGACAATATAAAACAATACAATAATACATTCGTCATTGTACAGATCATAGCTAAACACAAGCTTCAGAGCATTCATTAAAATAGGGGCGGGTGGGAGGGACATCTTATCTTGCTTCTTGGTGAGAAGAAAGAGGAAGAAGGAAGTGAAGACCAGAAGTTATATCTATAGCTAAACCCCACCCACGTCACAGTAAGGCCATGTTCACACGGCTTAAAATGGGCCGTATTTCGGTCCGTAATTACGCGCCAAAGTGCGCAAATTACGGGCTGAAAACGGCCCATTCATTACGGTAATTCACAGTTCTCATAGAGAACTATGGATTATGTCTCCTCTCCCCGCCCGGCGAAGCCGCCGGGCGGGGAGATAATTGTCATGTGAATTACTAGCCGCAAATACGCGCCGCTAGCAATTCAAGTCTATGGGCCGGCGAAGTGCCGGCCCCCTGCTCAGTCCCCCGCCTCTCTCGCCCCGGTCACACGGCGTAATTGCGGGGTGTAATTACGCCCTGCAAATACACCGTGTAAACATAGCCTAAAACTCTTCCCATCAAGCCACTCCTCCCTCTCATATCACAACCCCCTCCCCTGCTCATACCTATAAACTACACAGGCAGGAGCTTAAGCACAATGCAGGGACCATAAGCTGCCCTCTCAAAACCTATCCCCTCTGCTCAAAGCTACTTACAATAAATATACTATGCAAACACTGAAACCATCAGCTTAAATACCTACAGCCAAAACTCCCAGACTATACGGGAGCTCTAGGTTCCCCCCCTCAAAAAGTCATGGTCCCCCTTCGCTTAGGGCTTCGGGGGGGGTTCTGGAGATGCAGAGCAACATACAATGATTCCTTCTATCAGGCCAGGGCTCTGTGCTCCGTTCATGTAGAAACATACAGACCGATGGACAGCTGCAGTGATGAGCAGCACCAGCCAGCACATACAGTCTTCCTGCTGCTCCACGTACTGTAGCTGGGTATAGGAAGCCAACAGAGCAGCACATCCTTCACCTCCTTGGAAACTGAGTGCAGCGACATCTGGCCGGGGCAGTGGACGGCAGCATTACTCACAAGATACATAGAAACACTCCGCTTAGAAATGTCGCATCTACAGTGATAGGGAAAGCAGGGACGGTAATGAACCATCCCTGCTTTCTCTATAGTGAAGCAGCCGCACGTTGTGTGCAGCTGCTAATACAGTAGATGCCGACATGTGTCTCCCCGGCCCGGCGGTTGGGGACCCCTGCTAAATATCACAGAGCTCAGCTCCTCTCCTCTATCATATAACCCTATATATCACAGAGCTCAGCTCCTCTCCTCTATCATATAACCCTATATATCACAGAGCTCAGCTCCTCTCCTCTATCATATAACCCTATATATCACAGAGCTCAGCTTCTCTCCTCTATCATATAACCCTATATATCACATAGCTCAGCTTCTCTCCTCTATCATATAACCCTATATATCACAGAGCTCAGCTCCTCTCCCTCTATCATATAACCCTATATATCAAAGAGCTCAGTTTCTCTCCTCTATCATATAACCCTATATATCACAGAGCTCAGCTTCTCTCCTCTATCATATAACCCTATATATCACAGAGCTCAGCTACTCTCATCTATCATATAACCCTATATATCACAGAGCTCAGCTCCTCTCCCTCTATCCTATAACCCTATATATCACAGAGCTCAGCTCCTCTATCACATAACCCTATATATCACAGAGCTTCTCTCTCCTCTATCATATAACCCTATATATCACAGAGCTCAGCTTCTCTATCATATAACCCTATATATCACAGAGCTCAGCTCCTCTCCTCTATCATATAACCCTATATATCACAGAGCTCAGCTTCTCTCCTCTATCATATAACCCTATATATCACAGAGCTCATCTCCTCTATCATATAACCCTATATATCACAGAGCTCATCTCCTCTATCATATAACCCTATATATCACAGAGCTCCTCTCCTCTATCATATAACCCTATATATCACAGAGCTCAGCTTCTCTCCTCTCTATCATATAACCCTATATATCACAGAGCTCAGCTTCTCTCCTCTATCATATAACCCTATATATCACAGAGCTCAGCTCCTCTCCTCTATCATATAACCCTATATATCACAGAGCTCAGCTCCTCTCCTCTATCATATAACCCTATATATCACAAAGCTCAGCTCCTCTCCTCTATCATATAACCCTATATATCACAGAGCTCAGCTTCTCTCCTCTATCATATAACCCTATATATCACAGAGCTCAGCTTCTCTCCTCTATCATATAATCCTATACATCACAGAGCTCAGCTTCTCTCCTCTATCATATAACCCTATATATCACAGAGCTCAGCTTCTCTCCTCTATCATATAACCCTATATATCACAGAGCCCAGCTTCTCTCCTCTATCATATAACCCTATATATCACAGAGCTCAGGGTTTAACCTTCCAGTCTGTCTATCTTGCAACTTTTCCAGAAGAGATCTGAACAATTTTGTCTGAATTGAAACATATTGGGCGACATGTATGAAGCTTGGCGCTGACACGTCAGTTCTAACTGGATATACAGGAGTGTAGAATGTGACCGTATGTATGAACCTGTTGTATGTGGGTTTATAAATCTGGCCTGTGTTGTGTCTTGCAGAGCGTTGTGTATCTTTGGTGCATTCAGAAGTGCTGTGCCTGGTGCAAGTTTTGGCGTCCGTCTATCCATACATCTATAGAACAGGGCAACCAAAGTTTTTTTTCGGCGCTACATACATAAAAAAATGTCGCAGCCCCGTTCATACATATTATATATGAGAAAATGTGATAACCAATATGGCTGCCATTAAAGGGGTTGTATCATTTCATAGAATGGGACAGTGAAAACAATCAACTTTTGTGTGCTGTACTCACTGTTCAGTTGCTCCGGTCAGATCCCTCCCCCTGGCCTTTTATTGGCTGCCAGCTCTACTCATTAGCATTCCACCCCGCCCCTGGTCGTAATCACGAAAGCAGGCATTCCTGCGCATGCTCCCTGCTCCACCTGCCTCTGTGTTCCTCTGCTACTAGTAAAATGAGTCCGGGCATGCTCAGTAGCCTGAGTCATTTTGCTAAGCAAACAACTTCCTGTTTCGCTTCCTGTCACTGCAATCACACAGCAGCGAACAGACATCGTCTCTGCAGGCAGGATGGATGGATGGCAGGATGGATCCACCCGTCCATCTGTCCATCCTTCCATCCGTCCATCCATCCGTCCATCCATCTGTCTATCCGTTCATCCATCTGTCCATCCATCCATCCATCCACCTGTCTATCCGTTCATCCATCTGTCCATCCATCCATCCATCCACCTGTCTATCCGTTCATCCACCCGTCCGTCCATCTGTCCATCCTGCCATCCGTCCCGCCATCCGTCCATCCCTCTGTCCATCCATCCATCCCTCCACCCGTCCATCCGTTCATCCACCCGTCCGTCCATCTGTCCATCCTTCCATCTGTCCATCCATCCGTCCATCTGTCCATCCGTCCCTCATTCCTTCCAGCCTTCCTTCCTTCCTTCTGTCCTTCTGTCCATCCATCCACCTGTCCATCCATCCATCCACCCGTCCATTCATCCATCCGTCCATCTGTCCATCCATCCATCCGTCCATCCATCCACCTGTCCATTCATCCATCCGTCCATCTGTCCATCCATCCATCCATCCGTCCATCCATCCATCCATTCATCCATCCGTCCATCCGTCCATCCATCCATCCATCCGTCCATCCATCCATCCATCCACCTGTCCATCCATCGATCCATCCGTCCGTCCATCCATCCATCCATCCATCCATCCATCCGTTCATCCTTCCTTCCGTACATCCATCCATCCGTCCGTCCATCCGTCCGTCCGTCCATCCTTCCGTCCGTCCATCCATCCATCCACCTGTCCATTCATCCATCCGTCCATCTGTCCATCCATCCGTCCATCTGTCCATCCATCCGTCCATCAATCCATCCCCCTGTCCATCCATCCATTCATCCATCCATCTGTCCATCCATCCATCCACCTGTCCATCCATCCATTCATCCATCCATCCATCTGTCCATCCATCCATCCGTCCGTCCGTCCGTCCATCCTTCCATCCGTCCGTCCGTCCGTCCATCCTTACATCCGTCCATACATCCATCCGTCCTTCCATTCATCCGTTGATCCTTCCGTCCATCCATCCATCCATCTGTCCGTCCTTCCATTCATCCGTCCATCCTTCCGTCCATCCATCCATCCATCTGTCCGTCCTTCCATTCATCCGTCTATCCTTCCGTCCATCCATCCATCCATCTGTCCGTCCTTCCATCCATCCCTCCATCCTTCCTTCCATCCATCCATCCATTCATCCGTCCATCCTTCCGTCCGTCCATCGTTCCGTCCGTACATCCATCCATCCGTCCGTCCGTCCGTCCATCCGTCTGTCTGTCCGTCCATCCAGGGAGGGAGGGAGGGAGGTTAGCAGCACATCACCCCAGGCAGCAAACTCTCCATTGGAGGATGTCTGCAGAGCTCTGCTATCCACTCCCTCTGCTCTCACACAATGAAACTGTCTCAGGAGTGAGCACAAACAATGAAAGGGGGGAGGGGTGAGGTCACCCCCCTTCAGTTAAGAAACACCCAGCTGGGAGGAGAAGCAGCGCCCCTGGATTTCAGGAACTGAGAGCATCAAGCTTCAGGAGAACAGCCGACCTGATGAAGCGATACATCCCCTTTAAGGGTGGTATGGAGGTTGTCAACCAGTTGTGACCTCGAGTCATCCAGAGCCGGAGAGGGGCAAACACCTTCTAAAATAGAAACTGAGAAATAACTAATAGTAAATAAAACAATATATTAATCATTTTATCCTTAATGTGACCCATTGATAATTTTAATTTTTTTAAAAAAATTTCAATTTTTTTCAGTGTTTTTATTGTCCTCTTTGCTCCCTTTAAATTTCACTGTTCGTATAAAACTCAAATTAAAACATGAATTTCCTCCTAGGATGGAAGAGCCCCAGAGCCGTGGTGCAATCCCATCCGCATTAATAAACAGTTTATGAGCCGCGTCCATTAGCGCAGAGGTGCACGGGGACCTGGAGGTGCCAGGAATAGTTTTTGGCACTGAAATCACAACCTACGAGCCCGATAGTCATGTAGAATTCCATCCATCCTCACCACAAACACAGAACAATGAGGCTCGGTGCCAGATTCTGACCAAGGGGATCCAACACTTTTTCCCAGCTCGGAAATTTTCAACATTTTTTTCTTTTTGTCAACAAGTTCTCAGATAACCAATTACTATTACAAGATCCCAATGTAATATTATCCAGTGCCCGAAAATTAAGAGGAAATACACATTATGTTCACCAGTGGCTAATATCCAGAGACACCCCTGTGTGCTGCATGGACAGAAGCTAGATAAGCTCAAGGGCCCCATACACAGTAGGGTTAGCAGAGGTGCAGTGACATCCGTCTGCTCAAGGGCCCCATACACAGTAGGGTTAACAAAGGTGCAGTAACATCCGTCTGCTCCGGCTCCCATACACAGTAGGGTTAGCAGAGGTGCAGTAACATCCATCCGCTCCGGGCCCCATACACAGTAGGGTTAGCAGAGGTGCAGTAACATCCATCTGCTCCGGGCCCCATACACAGTAGGGTTAGCAGAGGTGCAGTAACATCCATCTTCTCCAGGCCCCATACACAGTAGGGTTAGCAGAGGTGCAGTGACATCCGTCTGCTCCAGGGCCCCATACACAGTAGGGTTAGCAGAGGTGCAGTGACATCCGTCTGCTCCGGGGCCCCATACACAGTAGGATTAGCAGAGGTGCAGTGACATCCGTCTGCTCTGGGGCCCCATACACAGTAGGGTTAGCAGAGGTGCAGTGACATCCGTCTGCTCCGGGCTCCGTACACAGTAGGGTTAGCAGAGGTGCAGTGACATCAATCTGGTGCCGGTCCCCAGACACGGTAGGTTTAGCAGAGGTTCAGTCACATTCATCTGCTCCGGGGCCCCATACACAGTATGGATAGCAGAGCTGCAGTAACATCCATCTTCTCCGGGGCCCCATACACAGTAGGGTTAGCAGAGGCGCAGTGACATCTGTCTGCTCCAGGGCCCCATACACAGTAGGCTTACAAGAGTTACACTGGCATCCGTCTGCTCCTGGGCCCCATACACAGTAGGGTTAGCAGAGGTGCAGTGACATCTGTCTGCTCTGGGGCCCCATACACAGTAGGGTTAGCAGAGGTGCTGTGACATCCGTCTGCTTCAGGCTTCCATACACAGTAGGGTTAGCAGAGGTGCAGTGACATCCATCTGCTCCAGGGCCCCATACACAGTAGGGTTAGCAGAAGTGCAGTGACATCCATCTGCTCCGGGGCCCCATACACAGTAGGGTTAGCAGAGGTGCAGTGACATCCGTCTGCTCCCGGGGCCTCATACACAGTAGGATTAGCAGAGGTGCTGTGACATCCGTCTGCTCCGGGGCCCAATACACAGTAGGGTTAGCAGAGGTGCAGTGACATCTGTCTGCTACCGCGGCCTCACACACAGTAGGATTAGCAGAGGTGCTGTGACATCCGTCTGCTCCGGGGCCCCATACACAGTAGGGTTAGCAGAGGTGCTGTGACATCCGTCTGCTCCGGGGCCCCATACACAGTAGGGTTAGCAGAGGTGCAGTGACATCCGTCTGCTCCAGGGCCCCATACACAGTAGGATTAGCAGATGTGCAGTGACATCCGTGTGCTCCAGGGTCCCATACACAGTAGGGTTAGCAGATGTGCAGTGACATACATCTGCTCCGGGGACCCATACACAGTAGGGTTAGCAGAGGTGCAGTGACATCCGTCTGCTCCGGGCCCCATACACAGTAGGTTAGCAGAGGTGCAGTGACATCCGTCTTCTCCGGAGTCCCCATACATAGTAGGGTTAGCAGAGGTGCAGTGACATCCGTCTGCTCCGGGGCTCCATACACAGTAGGGTTAGCAGAGGTGCAGTGACATCCGTCTGCTCTTGGCCCCATACACAGTAGGGTTAGCAGAGGTGCGGTAACATCCATCTTCTCCGGGGCCCCATACACAGTAGGGTTAGCAGAGGTGCAGTGACATCTGTCTGCTCCGGGGCCCCATACACAGAAGGGTTAGCAGAGGTGCAGTGACATCCGTCTGCTCCGGGCCCCCATACACAGTAGGGTTAGCAGAGGTGCAGTGACATCCGTCTGCTCTGTGGCCCCATACACAGTAGGGTTAGCAGAGGTGCAGTGACATCCGTCTGCTCCGGGCCCCATACACAGTAGGGTTAGCAGAGGTGCAGTGACATCTGTCTGCTCCAGGGCCCCATACACAGTAGGGTTAGCAGAGGTGCAGTGACATCCATCTGCTCCAGGGCCCCATACACAGTAGGGTTAGCAGAGGTGCAGTGACATCCGTCTGCTCCAGGCCCCATACACAGTAGGGTTAGCAGAGGTGCGGGGACATCCGTCTGCTCCGGGGCCCCATACACAGTAGGGTTCCCTATTGTTTCAGACACTTGTCTGGTAGCCTCCTGGGTCATTTTGGCGGTGAGCTAACCCACCTACCCATAACTTTATCATGTGCAACTGACCTTAGTCAGTGTCCTATAGGTGGCGCCATAGAGCATTGTCCTATAGACTTCCTACCAGCTATATCTCTGCTATAAAAAGGCCTCAATTGTGGCCTAAAAAAAATTAATATGTAAAAAAAAAAATTCTATTTAATAAATGGGAATGACATTTTTATCTCAAAACCCTTCTCGATTATTTTTTTCACAATTCTCCTTTTTTAGCATTGATCCCAGAATTTTGATTAGTTGAGAATTCTGATGACCCCAAAATTAAAACTATGTTATAGGATGAGAAAAAAAGATTTATTTTTCAAGAAATAGCGCCACTCGTGTCCTCAGGCTGTGCCCGGTACTGCAACCCAGCCCCCCTCAAGTGCAGAATTCAGTGAAACAGTTGCCTTACTGTATTGCGTGTGTAAACTTAGACGTTATACATATAAAAGACTTAAACCCTCCCTATATTTTCTATACTCTCACAGGTTTTCTGGTCATCCGGAGTACCCCTTTAATGAGGAATACTAGAGGAATCTGCTTCAAGAGTCTAAGCTTTGTGGTTTCACATCATTGAGACGCCGCCATATTTCATTGAAAATATAAACCTGTTCAATCTGTTATTTTTTTTAATTAGGATGATCTTTGTGATATTCGTAATAAAAATCCAGACGTCGATCTGCATCGGAGAGCTTCATTTTTGTAAAATATCTCTCGATAGTGTTAACTTTCCCGAGTCAGTAAAAGGATAAAACTCCCCTTTCTGCAAGCGCACAGCTATTTCTGTGTCGGGGGTTGGAGCGGACTAGAACCGGAGTATAGCAGGGTGAGTCCTATATATGAACAAGAAACTAACTGTAACACTCCCAGCCTACTTCCGCCCAGGTCTGCTGCTCTCCTCCCTCCTTCCTATCTCTGTCAGCTGCCTCCTCTAGGGCCGGCTCTCTCATTTATAAGGCCACCCAACTGTCCTCAGCCAATCATGCCTGGCCATTGGCTATTTCTGGACACCTCACTCTACGCCCCCGCCCAGCTATCGGTGTCCGTTTATGTGCATTTTCCTGATTGCTCTCCTGTTACCGATTCTCTGCTACGTTGACCTTGCCTTGTATGTCACCATAGTGAGCTGGGAGTTCCCCGCAGCAAAGTTCAATCTGGCTCTGGTGAAATCCCTTAGACTCCGCTCCCCGGCGTAGGTTACACCCACTCCTGTGGATCCTACTCCTGTCTACAATGAGTCTGACCGTGGCACTTACAAGCTGTAGACATTATACATATATACTATACTATATAATAAGCCTGTTAGGAGATCTGCGGGGGCGGAGCTGCGGAGCCTTGCATGAAGGATAACCATGAGGATCCGTGACAAAGCAATGTGGGAGCCATGATGTATGGAAGCCATTATTATTCAAGCTTGACTGAATTGGAGAGTGATTCCCCTACATGGGGAACACACACACTTTTAAGGGATCCGATCTACAATTTAACAATATTTTCTATGTTTTCTGTGATTTTGCAATTTTAATGAAGAATTTAATAAATCTCTCTTTTTTATAATGTTATTGTGACTCCTCCTATTCTAGCCTGAAGAAAAGTTTGAACCTAGAAGCTTATTCTAAGAGAAGCCAGGCTATAGGATATCAAAGAAAGAGCTGCAGAACATACTGGGCCCTATTTATCAAATCTGTCTAACAATAGGATTGTCTCTGTTGCCCATAGCAACCAATCAGAGCTCAGCTTTTCTTTTTTCCAGTGCAGTATAGAAAAGCTCAGGTTAGTCTAAGGGCATCAAGGACGGTTTTACACTTAGACGGTTTTGATAAATGAGGCCCACTGTTTTCTCACATTGGCGAGCCAGCCAGGAGCCAAGCCTAGAATCTTCTGATCTTCATGCACCTTTTACCTTATTGAAAATTGTTAAATTGAAGGCGCTTTAAAGGGGTGTTCCTACCATAGACTTTGATGGGACATCAATAGATTATGCCATCAAAGTCTAATTCCTGCATCTATCTCCGTAGAGGGAACCCCTCAGAATGGAGAGCTGGTCATGCGTGTGCACCACTCTCCAGCCTGTTCCCAGTAGAGGGGAGCCGAATGTTCAGCTTTACCTAGAACTGCCATAGAACAGAATGGAGAGTCATGTGCACGCGCGAACTGCTATTCATTCTATGCCACTACATGAGTGCGGGTCCCAGAGGTTCCAGACTTTGAAACTGGTGGAATTGCTTCTTGGGTCCCATCAATGGAGTTGATTCTGGGGACCCACTAGTGGAGTGGATTCTTGGGGTCCACCAGTGGAGTGGATTCTTGGGGTCCGCCAGTGGAGTTGATTCTGGGGTCCGCCAGTGGAGTTGATTCTTGGGGTCCGCCAGTGGAGTTGATTCTTGGGGTCCACCAGTGGAGATGATTCTTGTGGCCCCACCAGTGGAGTTAAATTCTTTGGACCCACCAGCGGAGTTGATTCTTGGGCCCACCAGTGGAGTAATTCTTGAGACCCACCAGCTGGAGCTGATTTTGGGTCCCATCAGTGGAGTTGATTCTTGTTGACCCCACCAGGGGAGTTGATCTGAGGCCACACTACCAGTGGTAGTGATTACCTGGGGCTACTACGCAGTCTAGGAGAGATTTGGGCCCGACCCGGGATCCGGGCTGTTTGTGGCCCTGAAGTGCGCGTTTTATCTTTGGACCCACCAGGAATTAAATTCTGGGGCTTCCTGCGGAGATAGAGCAACGTACCACGCTTGAGAAGTTGATACTTGCGGGCCCCGTGGGTCTCATCGTGTGGACCCCCGATGGCCCGTGCCTTGATCAGGGCCGGATGAAGGGTATGCGAGGTAGGCGATTACCTAGGGCGCCTACTTCTGCCTGTCACTAAGGGACGCAGGCAGGGGCCCCGAACCTCGCCGGGCTCCAGGCTGCTGCCATGGGCCTGAAGTGCCGGCGGTCTCTTTAGCTGTATGTGCGTCCACCGGACATACATACAGCTGAGGGCTTCTGCGGAGCAGAGAGCAAGCGCTCCCTGCTCTGCAGACAGTCTCGGACACAGCGGGGCCCGCCGGGTCCTCATAGCGCTGAAGACCCGCAGTGGACCCGTGCCGCTAAGCTGGGCAGCGTCGCGATGAAGTGAGCTCATCGCGACGCTGCCATCTCCTCGGCCACACAGCGGTCATAGGTTGTGCACCCGAGCGTCCCAGCGCTGGTGACGTGATGACGTCATCACGCCTCCAGTGTCCACCTGAAGAGGAGCGCGCGGCTGGGAAGCAGGTAAGGTGAGTATTAATGTTGTTATTTTTACCTGCCTGAGTACCCCTATATACCTGCCTGAGTGCCCCTATATCTATATGCCTGTCTAAGTGCCCCTATATCTATATACCTGCCTGAGTGCCCCTATATCAATATGCCTGCCTGAGTGCCGCTATATACCTGCCTGAGTGCCCTTATATCTATATACCTGCCTGAGTGCCCCTATATCTATATACCTGCCTGAGTGCCCCTATATACCTGCCTGAGTGCCCCTATACCTATATACCTGCCTGAGTGCCCCTATATCTATATACCTGCCTGAGTGCCCCTATATACCTGCCTGAGTGCCCCTATATCTATATGCCTGCCTGAGTGCCCCTATATCTATATACCTGCCTGAGTACCCCTATATACCTGCCTGAGTGCCCCTATATCTATATGCCTGCCTGAGTGCCCCTATATCTATATGCCTGCCTGAGTGCCCCTATATACCTGAGTGCCCCTATATCAATATACCTGCCTGAGTGTCCCTATATACCTGCCTGAGTGCCCCTATATCAATATACCTGCCTGTGTGCCCCTATATACCTGCCTGAGTGCCCCTATATCTATATACCTGCCTGAGTGCCCCTATATACCTGCCTGTGTGCCCCTATATACCTGCCTGTGTGCCCCTATATACCTGCCTGAGTGCCCTATATACCTGCCTGAGTTGTCATCGCTGATTTTCATTGTGCAGTGACTGCTGAGGAGATGGACGGGATCTATGTGGAATGTGCAGAAAATTAGTGACAGGAACAGAAGGTTTTTCTACACAACAATACACGCTGCAGTTCACAATGTGGCGTGAAAAATTCCATGTGAACCCCGCCCTACTGAGCAAAAAGTAACACAGAGGGCTCGGGTCCTGGATGTTTTAGGACCCTAGCAACGCCCCTGGGTGCGGGTATGACTGGTAAGAAGTTACTAAGTGGGAGAGAGTAACTGGTGCAGTGGACAGAGTGGTGCAGAGGGGAGAGAGAGTAACTGGTGCAGGGGACAGAGTGTGCAAGGGGGAGAGAGCGTAACTGGTGCAGGGGACAGAGTGATGCAGGGGGCAGAGAGAGTATAACTGGTGCAGGGGGACAGAGAGTACTGGGTAGACAGGGGGGGAGAGAGAGTAACTGGTGCAGGGGACAGAGTGGTACTGGGGAGAGAGAGAGTAACTGGTGCAGGGGACAGAGTGGTGCAGGGGGGAGAGAGAGTAACTGGTGCAGGGGACAGAGTGGTGCAAGGGGGAGAGAGAGTAACTGGTGCAGGGGGAGAGAGGAACTGATGTAGGGGCGAGAGGGCCTGGCGCAGGGGCGAGAGGAATTAGTGTGGGGGGGGTGCAATTTTTTTGGTGGTGAGGGGGGCGCCATTGGCTGTACTTGCCTAGGGCACCAAAATGCCTTGTCCCGGCCCTGGACTTGATTCTTGTGGCCCCACCAGTGGAGTTGATTCTGGGGTCCACCAGTGGAGTTGATTCTTGGGCCCACCAGTGGAATTGATTCTTGGGCCCCACCAGCAGAGTTGATTCTGGGGACTTGTCAGTGGAGTTGATTCTTTTGGCCCCAGTAGTAGAGTAGTTTTCCTAAACCTCCTTCTGTGATAAAATATTCATCTTAGCCTCATCTTAGGTCTCTTGATATTCCTTTCGATTACTAAGCTATTGAGGTTTATCTACAAACTCTGATCTTACTATCTTGTGCTGATGAGGTCAATAAACCCGAACAGATCTGTCCATAGAATAATGTCCGTGGTTGAATTAAACCAAGTCATGTGCAGAAGTGAGACACCAATGTGGTTTCTTCTGATTACTGTCCTATTGAGATTATATCTGCATCATCTTATCTTACTATCTTGTGCTGATGAGGTCTCTGAAACAGATCTGTTCATCGATCAATGTGTGTGGTTGAATTCAGCCAAGTCATGTACAGAAGTGAGACTGATACAGTTTCATTCACTGTTATATATCCACATTTTAGGGCAATTTTACTACAACCGGACCTGATACTTCCCTCTCCAGCTCACGGTTCAACTTTACCCCACTATACACTCCTTTACAACTATTACATTGCGCCCCGTTTATTTTTGCTGGATTATTCCTTGTCCTGGATTTCTCCAAAGTAGTGAAGCTTTCTCAATATTCTCACAGGGCTTGTGCAAGGGTTTCTTGGACATAATCGCACGCGCTCAGCTCCCGATGGCCCGAGGTCTTGTTATTTATATGTCTTAATATATCCAGGAATCTTATCCCAGCAGTGTGCACTGACAGCAGAATAAGGTTTTTTCATTAGTTCATTGGATTTTCTGTACATGTGCAAGATCCAAGTGAGGCTGCCTATTGACCACAAGGGGATGTTCATGTTCCTCTCCTTGCAGGGCCTGGAGCATCGTAAGGACGCTGGGCTGGTGAAATCCATCGGAGTGTCCGACTGCAACCACAGGCGGCTGGAGCTGATCCGGCATAAGCTGAAAGTGCAATCGGGTAGCAACATAGTGTAGTAGAGAAGAAGACATCGTGTTCAGGACTATTTAGGTTTGCTTCAACCAAAATGTCCAAATGGTATGACTAGCAGAGGACGGGAACACCACATATACTTGTAATTATATCGCCCTGGTGCACGTCCCACCTTTCTAACCTTCCCTTCCCTTCAAGCCTCTAGCTCCACAGTCCCAGTGTCAAACTAGATGCAATTCTGCCCGGCCTCAATACTTTGCTGCAATGTATTAGTACAGGTAACTATATTAGTCTGTTGAGGAATTTGAACTCTGCTCTGGAGTATAGCACAGGATGTAACTCAGGATCAGTGCAGGATAAGTAATGTATGTACACAGTGACTGCACCAGCAGAATAGTGAGTGCAGCTCTGGGGTATAATACAGGATGTAACTCAGGATCAGTGCAGGATAAGTAATGTATGTACACAGTGACTGCACCAGCAGAATAGTGAGTGCAGCTCTGGAGGATAATACAGGATGTAACTCAGGATCAGTACAGGATAAGTAATGTATGTACACAGTGACTACACCAGCAGAATAGTGAGTGCAGCTCTGGAGTATAATACAGGATGTAACTCAGGATCAGTGCAGGATAAGTAATGTATGTACACAGTGACTGCACCAGCAGAATAGTGAGTGCAGCTCTGGGGTATAATACAGGATGTAACTCAGGATCAGTACAGGATAAGTAATGTATGTACACAGTGACTACACCAGCAGAATAGTGAGTGCAGCTCTGGAGTATCAATACAGGGGATGTAACTCAGGATCATGTGCAGTGTAAGTAATGTATGTCACAGTGTGACTGCATCCAGCAGGAATAGTGAGTGCAGCTCTAGGTGGTAAATACAAGGATGTAACTCAGGATCAGTACAGGATAAGTAATGTATGTACACAGTGACTACACCAGCAGAATAGTGAGTGCAGCTCTGGAGGATAATACAGGATGTAACTCAGGATCAGTACAGGATAAGTAATGTATGTACACAGTGACTTTACCAGCAGAATACTGAGTGCAGCTCTGTCAGGTGCTCCAATCAGTTGTGGACATGTTCCTGAGACGGTGTGTGCTTTTGCTGCTGCTGCTGTGTGTGGGGATCCACCTGCCAGAATGATTCCAGCTAAGGTGAGTGTGGTCCTTCCTAGGATGGGAGAAAGCCAAGTGCTCTTGGGGGAGAAGCAGACCTGGCAGATGAAGGCTGGGGTGTGTGTAGGACCTGGGAATCTGTTTCCACTTGCGGCTCCCGGGTAAAGAGCCACCTCTGTGAGTATGAAGATGCCAGTAAGAATCTGAGGAAGCTTCGGAAGGAGCTGCATAATGTGAGAGCCTGGACTGAAGTGAGGAACAAAAAGGATCTGCAAAGCCCAGTAACACAGCTCCAATCTGACATCTTTGAACTGGAGGAGAGCAGCGGTCCTTTTACGGAGAAACTTTTAAATGAGGACTGCTTCCAGAAAATGGTGGAGGAGGAGAAGGAAAGAAAGTGGTGGGGCTGCAGGTGGAGGAAGTAAGTCTTCAAGAGGCTCTAAAGAAGGGAGAGAGAACAATCAATGTAGAGGGTAGGGAGGTTGATCTATCCTTCTGGATAGAAAGGCATCGCCTCTCAGCCTTCCAAGAGCAAAGTGGCAGGCAGACCATGTGGTCTCTCCCAATAGTTGGGCAGGGTGGTCTCTGTAGGAATGTGGTCTGTCTGAGGTGGAGGGGTAATGATACATGTCCTCCAAGAGCAAAAGTGGTTGAGCTCCTGATAAAGAGGGGCTTCAAGGAGATGGGCATCTATGCCTTGATACATCCATTTGGGACTCCTGAGTTCGATATTAGCTTTGTTTGGCCGGAGGGGCTTGAGCTCTTCTAGTTTTTGAGGTGACAAAGGACAAGCCTGGCTGGCGAGACCTTTTCCGTCCAGGCAGTGTTTCGTCAAAATACCGTCAAGAGGGTGACCGTTTTAACCCATAATGAGTCACTCTCTTACATTGACATCATGATGTGGCTTGACCGATATGGAGAGGTGGTGGGTGTCCCTCAATAGAACAGGGACAAGTTCGGCATCTGCTAAGGGGCCTGGATGTTTATGGCCAAACTTAGGCTTTCAGAGAACACTGTTACCCACTCACCATATGCAACCTTCCTCGGAAGGGATCACATCAGGGTCAGCCGAAGCTGGATGCGGCAGCCCCACACACTTCAGTGCCAGCTTTACCGTGCAGAAGTGTGCACTATGTGGGAGCATAGGTCATCTTGCTGAATCCTGTGCGCAGACTCGTTGTCACCTGTGTGGTGGCTTAGGTCACCCATTCAGTCACTGCCCTCATTCCTTTGCCAATGCAATCACTACCACGGCGGGAGAATGCCATGATACTGATTCTGCTGGAGGAAAGATTGGCAGAGGTGAAGGAACAGAGGGGTAAGTGATGAAAGGTAAGCTGAAGATGCCTGCCCAACTAAGGCATCAGAAAAAGCGCCAAAGGGAGAGGGAGATGGTCAAATCTCAGGGACCTCAGGCAACTGGGGAATCTTGGGTGACCTCTGATCCTGCCCCTGAGGCTGATGCCACCATGGAGCCCCCAAGGGCCAGTGAACTGGATGAGGAAATTAGGAGGATCCAAAAAGAGGAAGGTGCCCTCTCATCAGCAACCCCCATGGTCAAAATATGGACTGGGAAGGAGGGAGATGGCAAGAGAGAAAGCAGAATAAAAAACAACCTGAGAAGAAGGAAGATGTAAGATCTTCTCCCACCCACCAGATGCTAAAGGAAGGTAAAATCGACCTCCTTCTGATTGGTCTCTCAAACCGGTTTCATGCCCTTGGTGACATAGCCCCTTCATTGATGGAGGGTACCGGGGATAAGGTTCCATAGGCTGAGGAGATCTCAGGACCCACAGGGGATGACAAGTCCCCTCCTCCTGGGGAAAACATGTCCTCAGGGTGAGGGACTAGCCCAGAACCAGAGGATGAAGGTGAAATGCACACATCTGTCTCTTTAAAAAGAGATAAACTATCATCTGATAGGGAGAATGGCACAGGTAGGGAAAGAAAAAGAAAGCTGGATAATTCAATCACCAAGGATGGAGACTCCCACTCTGTTGATACTGGCATCCATTAATGGTGACAGCATTAAGTCAGATACGGCTCTATTTGTGGCCTTTTATTTTCTCAGCCAAGTTAAAGCTGACATTTTATTTTTGCAGGAGATTTGACAGCCATGTTCAAAGCTGAAAGGGAGTGATGATGCGGAACATCCTATTGGTCTCTTGTGGCCGAGCTGTATAGCGGAGTTGCAGTCCTTTTTACCACATCGGTAGAATGCCGAAAGGTTATCAAATTTTGGATGTCCAGAAGTGTCTCCATCTTTTTACAAGTTGGCAGGTGGTCTTTGGAGGGGACTTCAATACTGTCACGAGACCCCAGGAGAGGGGAGGGTCCAGAGACATGCTAACTTATGACAACGTCGCGCTGAATAGCATAGCTAGTGAGGGTCGCCTGTCGGATGTCCATCATCTGGCACACCCCAAGCCACGCAGGATTCATCTATCATAGGGGTGGTTGTAGGTCTAGGATAGACAGGTTTTATTTGGAGGAGGAAGCTGTCTCTTCAGCGTTGTCCATTGTTGAGGTGGAGTGCTCTGAACAATGTTTTATTTTGTTCTCTCTGAATGTTACAGAGACCCCCCACATGGGGTGTGAGTACAATAGACATGCATCTTTGGTTTTTGAGACGGATTACAGAAGGTACTGCTCACCCAATCCTTAAAGAAATTGCAAGATGTCAGTGAATAATAAGATTATGTCAGGACTGATTGAAAGTACAGGGTCCCTTAGAAGGTCCAGATTAAGAATCTTGGAGCTCGTCTGATCCTTCTATTCACATTTCATGGTGAGGAGGAATTGTAGTATACAGGAGTTGATGGTATGGTATACTATGAAAGGGTTAAA
The DNA here is from genome assembly GCA_025379985.1 of Phyllomedusa bahiana. Taxonomy (NCBI): domain Eukaryota; kingdom Metazoa; phylum Chordata; class Amphibia; order Anura; family Hylidae; genus Phyllomedusa; species Phyllomedusa bahiana. Next base: position 19,025 of record JAODAL010014441.1, on the reverse strand, counting down.
ATGTGAATTGCTATTTGTACTGTTTTTCTATTATCACTGTACTGAGAATTGTCTACAATTGACCTCTTCTTCATCCCTGTGTGCAGCCATTAGCTTCTGAGCATGTCTGTGAATCATGTCCAGGTATGATGTGTTGTAGAAATGTAACCATTTGCAGCTTCTCAAGGCCTTGGTGGGAGTAACCATAACAACACCAGGGTGGGGTCAGGTTAGGAGGTAATAAAAGATAGGTACACTTATTATTCTGGGTCTTCCCCCCTCAGAGTGGGGTCTCTAAGAGTCTTCTCCTGGAGAGCTGGCCTTTTGGTCTCTTTCCCCCATGGGTGTGGGTTTGCTATGTATCTTTCCAAGGGAGCTGGTCTCTGCATGGATATTCACATTAAAGTTATCTGTGTGATAAGCTGCAGAGTTCGTCTTTAACCATTAATATTCCCTGACCACATGGCCGTGGGACAAGATGGAGATAGCTCAGCGAGGTACTGGGATTAGGAACATCATCACCCTGCCTGTCTACAGAGTGGCTGCATCTGGAAGGAGGGAACTGTAACATGAAGAAGGTCCACTACTATTTGCTCTACCATCTTGGCTGGGTTGATCTAAAGAGGCCTCAGAGGTTTTATCACTGTTAACTCCTTGTCTCCTACCTTCTTCTTTCTGCACCACACATCAAGGGCACCTCGCATACCTTCTAACATGCGAGCAGTCAAGGGAGAGATCACCACAAGAGTGTGCCCTGGGGGAACTACTACCACCATCATCCGCAGTGCAGACCCCGGGCGCCGAAGGAGCATGAGAGGTTTGGGTAGCAAAGTGTCTAGCCACCATGATAAGGATCAGGCCTGGGGCCTGAAGCTCGCCTCTTACCCCTCCCTCTCCTCTGCCTCCCTTTGGGCTGCTCCAGTTCACCACAGGATCTTGATCGATATAGGATGTCGGCTTTCCTGGCTGAAACTGTTCCAGAACCAGGAGTAGACCCCTCTCTTGACGTTTTGACAGAAGAGATCAGAGAAGAGGAAATCAGTCTGGAGATTGAGGGGCTCGCTCCCAAAAATCTCCAGGTCCAGATGGCTTAACACTGAGTTTTATAAGACCTTTAAGGACAGCTTGGTTTCCTTCTTGACTGAGTTAATAAACGAGTGTCTCTACTCGGGCACTTTGCCAAGTCAATGAGGAGGTCGGCCCTGATTATTCTGTCAAAGGGTAAAGATCTGTTCCACATTGAGAACCTGCATCCCCTAGCCCTGCTCAATGTAGACAGAAAGATTCTGGTGATGGCATTGTTTAACCGGCTGGTGAAGTTTGCACCCGGCTCCTTGTGGGGGCCCAGCACTGCTCTGTACCACGCCGAAGTACGTTTAGTGCTGTTCTCAGTGTCCGAGAGGCCGTGGAGTAGGGCAGGTCACTGGAAGGGATACTTGCTGTCCTTGGATCAGGCAAAAACATTTGATTGTGTTAACCACAAGTACCTCTGGTCCGTTCTCTGGAGATATGGCCTGCCGAGGGGAGTTTGGTGTATACAGCAGGAGAGAGTGTCCCGCTGGTTAACGGTTGGATTGCCCACCGTTTTACAGTGGACTCTGGGGTTCGCCAGAGTTGTCCTCGGAGTCCGCTACTGTATGTGTTTGCAATCAATCCTTTCCTTAAAAGGATTGATTGTGGACCGGTGGCGGGGGTCGGGATGGACCAGGCGACTACGGAGGCCACTCTGAGAGTGGCGGCTTATGCTGATGACGTAACCATCTTTTTGTCCTCGAGAGGGAAGACGGAATGGCCCTTAATGCTTAGTAATTGGCATATAGATTAATTTCAATAAAACCTCCTTTGTCCATAGAGGAGATAACAAGCATCCACATTTAGGCTCCATACCCTTTAGGAGCAATTTGAGGAGGCACAACATGTACTTTTCTAACTCTTAACAGGTCTGGGTGGTGGGTCTTTTTGTTTTTGACCCTCGTGTTTGCCCTTTCCGGGGTCCCTCACGGGTGCAGTTGTGCCTTATAGATCGGCTTTAATAGCTCCTTATCCGGATAATGCAATGTTTTAGGAATCAATAGGGCGAGGCTGTTGTGATAAACATGTATAGACTTACACAAGCTCCAGGGCAAAATGTGATTAACATAATCTGAACAAATACAATTCTACCCAAAGTCAAAGAAGAATGTCGCACCTGCTTAGAACCTTCTGAGAATGGACGTCTGGCACCATCTTCTAGTAAGCCCCGCCCACCGGTGACCACGCCCCCCATCTTCCGCCATGCAAATATAACTCGCGGGATTAAACACCAGAACATCAGATTGATGCAACCGTCAGCAGTTCCAAAGATGAACGGAGGCAGCCAGCTTCACGGGAAGAGGCGTGTTCTCCTGAACGATGGCAACAGGATGCCGGTGATAGGCCTAGGCACATACACCCCTGATACTGTATGTATCATAGACCTTAGATAACCTTTTGTTTCTTGCCGTAGCAATACCCAGCTCCGCATGGTCCACACATACCTAGTTATGGGTCAGTATTGCACAAGGCAGCTTGACCTGTCATAGATACTGCAGAATTGGGTGACAACACCTGCAGTAGGTTTAACGCTTTAAGCCTGTGGGGGGTTTTTTGTTCTTCTTTTTCCGTGTTTGTTTTTTCTTCTTTGTCTTCAAAGAGTCATAAATTTTTTTTTTTTTTTTTTCCATTCACATAGACCAATGAGGGCTTGTTTTTTTGTGGGAGAAGATGTTGTTTTAATTTGTAACATTGACCTTACTGCAGAATGTACTGAGTAACCCCCTTCAAAAAAAATTCTTTGTTTCGTGGAATGTAAAAAGTTCATTTTTTGGTATAAATGATGTATTATATGTATTCTGCAGGTCAGGATGATTCCGGTGATACCAAATATGTAGAGTTTTTAGATGTTTTAGAAAAAAAATGTAAAGTTTTAAAATCTTTTTCAATTTGCGCTGCAACGCCGCTTGCTGCAACCAATAACTTTTTTTTTTATTTTGGGCCCTTTGTTGGTTGGTGTGTTGTATTTATGGGGATACATGCTTTTTTTTTTTTCCTTCAACAGTGTTAAGCGTACAGGATAAAGGATGTTATACTTTTATAGATCAGACTTTTATGGACTCCTTCATTTTATTTCTATTTGTATGGGAGAATGGGGTGTTGAACTTTAAAAAAAAAAAAAAAAAAAAAAAAAAAAAAAATAAATATATATATATATATATATAAAATATATATATATATATATATATGTGTGTGTGTGTGTTCAACACTACCATATATATAGACAGTTGAAACCAGAACTTTCCATTCACTATATAAAAGCCCCATCTGCAGGTTTTTCTCACTCTCTGACATGAAATCAGAATAAACCTTTCCCAATTTAGGTCAATTAGGAACCAAAATTATTTATATTTGCCAAATGCCAGAATGAGAGAGAATTTTTAAGGCATTTTTATTACTTTCTGCAAAGTCAAAAGTTTCCATCCATTTCATTAGTATTTGGCAGCTTTGCCCTTAAACTGTAGGACTTGGGTCAAACGTTTTGGACCCTTCCACAAGCTTCTCACAATAGTTGGTAGGAATTTTGGCCCATTCCTCCTGACAGAACTTTTGTAACTGAGCCATGTTTGGAGGTCCCCTTGCTGGCACCGGCCTTTTCAGCTTTGTCCATAAATTTTGAATAGGATTGAAATAATTTTGGGTGTATCGCAGCTTAATTGCGTGTCGAAATGCGTTCTGCACTTATGCCGTGTGGACATCCCCTTAGACCATGGCCGTGATCTCTGCAGCATCTCTAAGGTTAAAAATCCGGGATCGGAGCTGCCTGAGAGCAGAAGATCCCGGCTGCTATCTAGACACACAGGTCATAAAAAGCCGAAAACTCGGACACTGGGAATCGGCTGTAATCATCTTTATATTATTTTGCTCTTGTCTTCAGTTGTCGCTTGAATCGGAAAAAGCAAACCCCCTGACGGTCACCTCTATGCAAGATACAGACAAGCTGGACCAGGTAAGGGGCTAGTATATAGCGGTCACTGTATCAATAGAATCAATAGAATACGGTAACTTTATCAACTAATACCACATATCTGATATTTTTCCAGTATGTCACTTATATACTAGGGAGCAGAGGGGTCTGTATTTTGTGTTGGACACCTGAAATATGCTGGGGAGCCCACCAAATCGAAAAGTAGAGGCGTCATAAGCTGTAAGCCAGCCTGGTGCACCACATGTTACCGTCTAATTGACGCCCTTTGTATCGCCTTATCTATATGCAATTATAATACCAGCAACCATCCCCCTCATGCATAGGAGGCTGTGAGTGGTTGTCTTATTGGTATTCTTGCATTTGTGCAACCTGCCATTGTATAATTGTGAGGAATATGGGCAGGGCACCTACGAGTGTAGCTGTCATAGAACTGTATGTTATGTAGAATATATACTGCACTGTTTTAATCCTGTCTATATAATTCTGTGAATTGTAAGACCTCCACCCCCCTTTGCAAATGGAATTTGTAGCCCTGGTAATTAGAACATCATATAGCCCCTTAAAACAATTCCTCTTACCGCCTTGTTTACATAACCCAGTGCTATATCTGCTAAGCAACATATTTATGGCAAATTTTATGGCCTTTTGTATATACAAACTCCAATAGTATGACATGAAAAACCAGTCCAAATGGGCTCTTTGACCTGTCCCGAGCCATAAAAACTGGTCATAGAAAGGTCAGGGTTCAACTATCCAAACTGGAGAAGAGCCTACGAATGCCATCTAGTGGGCGAAGTGAGTAACAATCCTCATTAAGGATGGGGTGTCCACCCACCTTATAATATCTCTAGCGAATTAGGGACAAGCTAATTAGCTGATGGGGGTTTAGAAACCTGAGATGGCTGAGTGGCTTATAAGACACATTGTCCAGGCTCAAATCTTTGTACATAGTTTGGGGTTCAATTTCTGATTGAGCTGTGTTCCATTTCTTCCATGCCCCAGAACCTGAAAACCTGCCACTGTAAATTTTAGGGATTTTCTGTTTTCACCCTTTCATTTCATAACTGTATGCAACCTGTATGTAAGTTTATTGTATCATTTTTTTATGTAAGCACTGTACCTTTTGCATATTAAATAAAAATTAATAAGCTTAGTCCTCGTCTGCTGTAAGAACCCATAACTTTAAAGAAGTGTTTTCTAACCTTGTAGCTGCAAGAGAGCAGTGAGGAAACCCTGTGAGCGTTGGTATGTGTATTTTTGGATCAGTGCCCGTCCCTCTGATTTTCTTTTTCTTTCTGAATATTGAGGAAAGTGGTGGCAGCATAGCATTTTTGGGGTGCTGGACTTGTCTTGGGAAGTGATTTATGCTTGATTTGCCACCTGAGTAAGAGGTGGGTGCAAAGAGAACTGAGTGGAAATAAATCAACTTCATTACAGTGGCCCCCACGTCACTTGCTGGTAAGTGTGTACGTAACAATAATATTGTGGCTTTTCTGCATACTGGTGTGAACTGGTACTTATCCAATGTGCAGTTTTTTATCATTCAGTTGCTCTCCTAGTAAATGGGTGTGTGAGCTTCTACTCATTAATTATTGGCACCTGTTATATCTCTCCCAAGTAGCACAGGGGTTTGTGTTGTTGGGTTTAGTATATTGTCCAGCCACTGAGCTGTAAGTATAAGTATGGCCTTGTGCTTGTGTTAAGAGGCTAATGGCAAACCAGGTCCAAATTTCCTGCTGCCTTTTTTTTAATTATTATTATTTTATTTTACAAATTGTGCCTCCCAGTAGGTCAGAACAAGACATTTGGGGAAGACATATTTTTAAAAAAAATCTTTTATTATTATTATTAGTTTATTTTAGAAATCGTTCCCCCATAAAATCAGAAAAAGACCTCTGGAGGAGGGGCATTTTTACATGAGATTTTTCCAATTTTATTTCCGATATTGTGTCCCAGAAAAAAGTCAGAAAAAGCTATCTGGGGGCATTTTTACATAACTTTTATTGGGTGAATTTTACCCCTGTAGCTGGCTGATATATTATCCCCAATTACAGGGGAAGTATACCCTATGAACTCACTGTACAGCTGATCTGGGTCTCATAAGACTTAGCAGTTACCAAGCCCCGACAGTCACGTGACCTCCATGCTCATTTTGCACTGTAAATACAATTATCAAGAAGGCAGGGATGGTACTAATCAGTTCCCTGCCTTCTCAGTGAACTGCAAACTCTGCATTGCTGTTTTTATAGGTCTGTGCAGAGTTTAATGACCACCAGCCAGATGTTTCTAGTCTACGAGTGGCCGTCATCTAGTTAAAATGATCACTACTGAAGGTCACCTTTAGGTGGAGCTGGAGATCTTACTGAAGACAGGATTATGACTGAGTTTCGTAGGAGCTGTCTTCATGTCATGCATGTTGCTTTATATGTAGCTGCTTTGAAACCTTGCATCTGACGGCAGAATCACAATTCGGCTCTTTGTAGACCATCACTGATTGCGTGGAGGAGGCCATCAAAACTGCATTGGAAATTGGTTACCGCCACATAGATGGGGCCTATTTGTATAAGACGGAACACATCATCGGGAAAGTCTTGAAGAAGAAGTTCTTGGATGGGACCTTAAAAAGAGAAGATTTGTTCTGTACATCTAAGGTAGGTGATTTGAGGTGGGTATTTATTAAAGGAATTGTCCCCATCCCTCCAATGTACACAGTGATTCTCCAAAGCTTCGTTCTTGGCGTGTTGACAGTATCCAGCCTACACTCTCTTCCTCCTGTCTTTTTTTTCTTCTTTATTTTTCTTGTTTTTATGCTCTAAAGTAGCCTAAATGGTGCTACAGGCTCCTCATGGGAGGGCCTAAAAGAAGAGGCGGGCTTTTATATGGCAGAATGTTCTTCGACCATTATTGTCCATGTAGCTACATGAAGTTAAATATTTTTAATTACCTCTCACCGCCCCCCGTTGTATTTGGTTTGCTTTCCAAGAGCTATAACTTTTTTTTATTTTACTAGCTACATAGCCGTGTGAGTACTTGTTTTTGCAGGACAAAATGTACCTTTCAACTCTCTCCCGCCACCTGGTCATATTTTTTGGCTCTTTATTTTTTCCTTCCCACCTTCTAAGAGCAATAACTTTTTTATTTTTAATTCTACATAAACATATAAGGGCTTATTTTTTTGCAGGACATGGTTTACTTTTTAATGGCACCATTAACTGTACCATAGAATATACTGGGAAACCCCTTTAAAAAAATGTATGCAGGGAGAAAAGTAAAATAAAAAAATTTAAAACGGTGTAATTTTTTGCAGGTTTTTAATCAACTGCACTGTTTGATAAATGAAATGTTATCTATATTCTCTAAGTTGGATTCAGGAGACACCAAATTTGTGAGGATTAGTCAGATTTTAGTACTTTTTTTAAAAAAAAGTTTTTTTTTTTTTTTTAAATATTCTGTGACATTTTTTATTTTCCCATCTATGGATCTGAATGGGGGGCTCATTTTTTTGCGGACTGTAAGTGTAGTTTTTATTGGTAACGTTTTGGGGTACATGCCACTTTTTGATCACTTTTTAGTTAACGCAAAAGTTCAAAAACACCCACGTAATTTTTGTGTTAGTAATTTTTTTTCTTCTACGGTGTTCACCATAAAAATAAATGATATCGTATTTCAATAGATCAGACTTTTACACGCACAGTGATACAGCCTATGTGTAACTTTTATTTGTAAAATGGTTGGGGTGCTTCTCCTCTTAGACTTGTCCTCCACCTTCTCCATTACTTTGTGCTTCTCCTCTTAGACTTGTACTCCATCTTCTCCATTACTTTGTGCTTCTCCTCGTAGACTTGTCCTCCACCTTCTCCATTACTTTGTGCTTCTCCTCTTAGACTTTTCCTTCCTTCCAGACTTGTCCTCTGCCTTCTTCGTTACTCTGTGCTCCTAATCCTAGACCTGTCTTCTGTTTCTCCATAACTCTGTGCTTGTCCTCTGCCTTCGACAATGTCGACCATTCCCTCCTGCTACAAATCCTCTCATCCCTCGGCATCATGGACTTTGCCCTTTTCCTGGATCTTCTCATACCTCATTATCCGGACATTCATTGGCTCTCACTCTCACAACACCTCATCTACTCTCCCTCTCTCTTTACATCTCCTGGATCCTAGACTGTTATCTTCTTTTCATCGTCCCATACTATCCCACGCTCTCACCTCTATATATGTATATCACAGCCATCGGCTCTACACTCTCACCGGTTTACTGTCTTGGGATAACCTCTGACTACTCCCTATTCTTCAAACCACACATCCAAGTCCTCACCTCTGCATGAGGCCTCGACCTCTCAATCCGCTCATTCCTTAACTTCAATACTAAAAAGCTTCTATCCATGCCCTCGCCATCTCCCGCCTAGACTACTGCAACATCCTTCTCTGCGGCCTCCCGTCTAGCACTCTTTCTCCACTTCAAACTATCCTCAAGTCTGCTGCCCGTCTCGTCCACCTCTCTCCTCGTTAATCCTCTGCCTCTCCCTCTGCCAAACCCTTCACTGGCTTCCCATTGCCCAGCGAATTCAGTTCAAGTTACTAACCATGACCTACAAGGCTCCCCATAACCTCTCCCCTCCATACATCTCTGCCTTAATCTCCAGATACCTCCCCCATGCAATCTCCGCTCCTCACAGGAGCTTCTTTTCTGCTCTCCTCATATAAGCTCCTCACACAATCTTCTCCAAGACTTCTCCCGTGCTTCACCTACACTCTGGAACTCACTACCCCAACACATCAGACTCTCCCCCACTCTCACCAGCCTCAAAATCAAACTTAAAACCCATCTCAACAGGAGCCTATAACCTACAATAACCCCCATACCACCACTCCACCCCACAAACATGTCTGCTCCTCACCTCCTGTCTCTTTCCTCCTGCCTTGTAAATGGTAAGCCCTCGCGGGCAGGGACCTCTCTCCCTCCGTACAAGTTGTGAGTCATATTGTTGCCACTGTACTTTTTTTTCGACCTTTGTTATGTATGTAGCTCCCCTCGAATGTTCCACGCCCTGGGACTAATAATAGAGCCCTGAGAGGCCAGGCACCTTGATAGATGGACCAACTCTAATACAAAATGTTGCATCCATATTTCAGCTCTGGAACACTTTCCACCCGCCCCATCTTGTCCGTCCAGCTCTGGAAACCTCTCTTCGTTCTCTTCAACTGGACTACGTTGACCTGTACCTTATCCATGAGCCCACATCATTTAAGGTAAAGGACAACATCTACAAATTGGGTGAAAGCGGCCATGATGGAGGGGTCATAGTCACCCATTTACCTCAGCACCAACTTCTCTTAAAATTATATCTTTTTTTGGTTCATCCAATAAATGTTATTCTTTGTGTAAAATAAAGTTCAATCTTCCAGTGTCCATCAGTGGTTAAAAGACCTCTACCTGCCCGTAGAAACCTTCATTGCACATAGGTGCATGACTGGCTATGGCTGCTACAGCAGACTTGCGCAACATTGCAGGACAAGGGGGCTATTACCAAGACCAGTGTTCTAGAACTGATCACTCTCCAAGACAAAAGTAATGGAAACCTCTCTTCGTTCTCTTCAACTGGACTACGTTGACCTGTACCTTATCCATCACCCCACATCGTTTAAGGTAAAGGACAACATCTACGAGTTGGGTGAAAGTTGGTGGAGAGGTCATAGTCACCCATTTATAACCCATGATATTTTAATGAAACTACGCGTTTCGCGCTGTGAAAGCACTTAAATCCTAAAGCGCTTTCACAGCACGAAGCGAGTAGTTTCATTAAAATATCATGGGTGATAAATGGGTGACTATGACCTCTCCACCAACTTTCACCCAACTCGTAGATGTTGTCCTTTACGCTTTCACAGCACAGAACGCGTAGTTTCATTAAAATATTATTACTATTAACTCGGAGAATCCCGGCGCTTCTTAAATTTTACGACACTGGTCTTGGTTAAAGTCTAAATGGACCACCTGGGAGCCACCCATGAATGTCCCTAGACTTCCCACTTTAGGGTGGGGTTTACATAGACCACACCCCTTGTCGGGTCATTGCGGAAAGCCAGAATGCTTTGGTGGGCCATATGTTGTGCAGACCGGCCCTAAAGTCATCAAAGCTGTCTCTCACCCGTTATGTTACTGAATGCAAACAATGAAGGTTGCTGTAAGTAGAGAGGTTTTACCAATCCCATATACATATACTCTCATTATATCTTTGCTGAAGCCATATAGACCCCTTTAAGATAACACTGATGTGTCATGGGGGAAAGACTTTGCATTGGGTCTGGGAAGCCCTTTAAATCTTGAGGTTCCTACTTTTAAGATGTTGAAGGGAGGCTACGTGTATACACAGATATTTGAGAAGTTTAAACAGGAGGGAATATTTGGAAAAATATGTGTAAATTATTTTAGGACTCATTAGGGAGAGTCCAGTGGGTGGGGTCAGCAGGAGGGGGAGGGGCTAAGGTCCGATAAGAGGAGTCCTTGGTCTCATTGGGTCTGTTTTGTTCCTCAGCCAGGAGAGGACCTGTTTCCCGTAGATGAGAATGGAGCTTGTGCCTTTGCCAATGTCGATCTCTGCCAGACATGGGAGGTGAGAACTTATTACAGGATAACCTGTTGACCTTCCCTGTATATTTTTTTGCAACACATGTGGGGGCAATTACCCTGCAAGTAAATAACACTGAGGGTCACACCATTAACGCCACCCACCGAAAGAGAATGGGCTCCACGTCATGATAGAGGAGAGAAGCTGAGCTCTGTGATATATAGGGTTATATGATAGAGGAGAGAAGCTGAGCTATGTGATATATAGGGTTATATGATATAGGGAGAGAAGCTGAGCTCTGTGATATATAGGGTTATATGATAGAGGAGAGAAGCTGAGCTCTGTGATATATAGGGTTATATGATAGAGGAGAGAAGCTGAGCTCTGTAATATATAGGGTTATATGATAGAGGAGAGAAGCTGAGATCTGTGGTATATGGGGTGATATGATAGAGGAGAGAAGCGAGCTCTGTGATATATAGGGTTATATGATAGAGGAGAGAAGCTGAGCTCTGTGATATATAGGGTTATATGATAGGAGAGAAGCTGAGCTCTGTGATATATAGGGTTATATGATAGAGGAGAGGAGCTGAGTTCTGTGATATATAGTGTTATATGATAGAGAAGAGGAGCTGAGCTCGGGATTATAGGGTTATATGATAGAGGAGAAGAAGCTGAGCTCTGTGATATAAGGGTTATATGATAGAGGAGCTGAGCTCTGTGATATATAGTGTTATATGATAGAGGGAGTGGAGCTGAGCTCTGTGATATATAGGGTTATATGATAGAGAAGCTGAGCTCTGGGATATATAGGTTATATGATAGAGGAGAGAAGCTGACTCTGTGATATATAGGGTTATATTATAGAGAAGAGGAGCTGAGCTCGGGATACAGGGTTATATGATAGAAGAAGAAGCTGAGCTCTGTGATATATAGGGTTATATGTAAAGGAGGAGAAAGCTGAGCTCTGTGATATATAGGGTATATGATAGAAGAGAGAAGCTGACTCTGTTAAATAGGGTTATAATATAGAGGAAGGGGAAGCTGAGCTCTGTGATATATAGGTTTATATGATAGAGGAGATGAGCTGAGCTCTGTGATATATGGGTTTATGAAGAGGGGGAAGCTGATCTCTGTGATATATATGGTTTATATGATAGAAGGGATAAGCTGAGCCTCTGTGATATATAGGAGTTATATGATTAGAGGGAGAGAAGCTGAGCTCTGATATATATAGGGGTTATAATGATAGAGAGAGTAAGCTGAGCTCTGAGATAAATATAGTGTTATATGTAAGAGTGGGGGAAGCAGAGCTCTGTGATATAGAGTTTATAATTATAGAGGGATAGGACTGAGTTTCTGTGATATATAGGGTTTAATGATAGAGGAGAAGAAATGCTGATGCTCTGTAGATTATATATGTATATGAATAGAGAGGGAAGGGCTGAGCTCTTAGAGATATATATGGTTATATGATGAAGGAGTAGAAGCTTGAAGCTCTGTTATAGATAGGGCTAGTATGATAGAGGAGAGGAGCTGAGCTCTGTGATATATAGGGTAAATGATAGAGGTAGGAGCTGAGCTCTGTGATAAAGGTTATTATGATAAGGGGGGAAGCTGAGCTCTGTGATATAAAGGGCTATAATGATAAGGTAGAGATGCAGAGCTTCTTGTGATATATAGTTATATGAATAGAGGTGAAAGAGCAGAGCTCTGTGATATATAGGGTTATATGATAGAGGAAGAAGAGGACTCTGTGACTATATTAGGTTTATATGATAAAGGAGAGGGAGCTTAGCTCTGTGATATATAGGGTTTATGATAGAAGGAGAGAAGCTGAGCTTTGTTGATATAGTAGTCTATAAGGTTAGAGTAGAGGAGCTGTGCCCTGTGATATATAGGTTATATACAGAGGAGTAGGCGTTGAGCTCGCGTGATATATATGGTTATATGATAGAGGGAAGAAGCTGAGCTCTGTGATGTATAGAGTTATGATGAAAAGAGAATAGCTGAGGCTCTGTGATATATAGGGTTACATGATGAGGAGAGAAGAGGAGCTCTGTGATATATAGGGTATATAAGATAAAGGAGAGGAGCCTGAGCTCTGGATATATATAGGGTTATAAAGATAGAGTGAAGAAGAGCTGAGCTCTAGTGATATATAGGGTTATATGATAGGAGGATAGACTTAGCTCTGTGATTATATAGGGTTATATGATAGAGGAAGAAGCTGTACTTTGTGATATGTAGGGCTATAAAAGTGAGGTGAGGGGCTGAGCTCTGTATATAAGGGTTATATTGATAGAGGAAGAGGAGCTGATCTCTTGTTATATATAGGGTTATATGATAAGGTATAGGAGCTGAGGCCTGTGATATATGATGGTTATATTAGTAAGGAGCTGAGCTCTGTGATAAATAGGATAAATATGGATATAGGAGAGAAGCTTGAGCTCTGTGATATAAAGGGTTAATAAGATAGAGGAGTAGAAGCTGAGCTCTGTGATATATCTATTGCTATATGATATAGTAGAGGAGCTGAGCTCTGTGATACATAGGGGATATATGATATGAGGGGTGGGAAGGCTGAGCTCGTGTGAGATATAGGGTTAGTATGATAGAATGAGCTGAGCACAGTGATATATAGTGTTAAATGTAATAGAGTGGAGATAAGCTGATCTCTGGATTATATAGGGTTTATCTGATTAAAGGAGAAGTGCTGAGCTCTGTGATATATATGTTATAAGATAGATGAGAAGGTGAGCTCTGGTGATATATAGGGTTATATTATAGAGGAAATAAGCTGAAGCTCTGTGATATATATGGGTTTTAAATGATAGAGTGAGAGAAGCTGATCTCTGTTGAATCTAGGTTATATATATAGAAGAAGAAGCTGAATCCTCTGTTATATATAGGAGTTATAAGATAGAGGAGGGAAGCTGGCTCTGTGATATAAGGTTTATAATGATAGAGGGTGGAATGCTGAGCTCTGTGATATAGGGTTTATATGATAGAGGGGGGGAAGCTTAGCTCTGTGATATATAGGGTTAGTATGATAGAGGAGAGAACTGATCTCTGTGATATAATAGGGCTATATGAAAAGGATGAGAAGCCTTAGCTCTGCGATGTATAGGGTTATATGATAGAGGAGAGAAGCTGAGCTCTGGCGTATATATACGGATTAATATGATATAGGAGAAGAAGGCTTGAGCTCTGTGATATATAGGATATATGATAGATGAGTAGAAGCTGAGTCTTTTTTGGATATATAGGATTTTTTATATGATAAGTGAGAGAAGCTGGGCTCTGTGCTATATAGGGTTAAATGATAGAGGAGATGGAGCAGGGCTCTGTGGAAATATAGTGGGTTATATTGATATGAGGAGAGGAGCTGAGTCTCTGTTATATAGGTTACATGCTAGAGTGGAAGCTGAGCTTCTGTGATATATAGGGTTATATGAAGAGGGGAGAAGCTGAGCTCTGTGATATATAGGGTTATATGATAGAGGAGGAGAAGCTGAGCTCTGTGAATATTAGGGGTTATATATAGAGAAGGAGAAGCTGAGCTCTGTGGATATATAGTGTTATATGATAGAGGGGGGAAGCTTAGCTCTGTTGGATATATGGTTATATTCATAGATGTGGAGATCGACTGAGTTCTGTGATATATAGGGTTTATATGGATATAGAAGAGAAGCAGAGCATCTGTGATATATAGGAGCTATAAATGATAGAGGAAGAAGCTGAGCTCTGTGATATATATGGGCTATATGATAGAGGAGAGAAGCTGAGGCTCTTGTGATATATAGGGGCAATATGATAGAGGAGAGAAGCTGAGACTCTGTGATAATTAGGGCTATATGAATAAGGAGAGAGCTGAGCTCTGTGATATATAAGGGCTATATGATAGAGGAGAGGAGCTGAGCTCTGTGATATATAGGGTTATATGATAGAGGAGAGAAGCTGAGCTTTGTGATATGTAGGGCTATAAGGTAGAGGAGAGGAGCTGACCCGTGAGTATATATAGGTTATATGATAGAGGGAGAGGCGTTTGATCCTCTGTGAATATATAGCGTTATATGATAGAGGGTAGAAGCTAGCCTCTGTGATATAAAGGGTTATATGGAAAGAGGAGAAAGCTGAGCTCTGTTGATATATAGGGTTAATATGATAGATGGAGAGAAGCAGAGCCCTGGTGATGTATAAGGTGATCTATGATAGAGGAGAAGAGTGAGCTCTGTGATATATAGGGTTATATGATAGAGTGAAGAAAGGAGGCTCTGTGGATATATAGGTTTTAATATGATACAGGAGAGGAGCTGATCTCTGTGATATATAGGGTTATATGATATAAGGTAGAAGCCTTAGCACTTGATCTATATCAGGTGTTATATGATAGAGGAGAGGACTGATGCTCTGTGATATATAGTGTTAAATGTTAGGAGGAGAGAGCTTGAGCTTTTTGTGATATGTAGGGCTACTAAGGTAGAGTGAGAGGGGCTGAGCTCTGTGATATAAAGGAGTTTTTAAATGAAGTAGAGGAGAGGAGCTGACGACTGTGATTATATGATGTTTATATGATAGAGAGCTGAGCTATCTGTGATTATATAGGGTTAGTATGATAGAGAGAGTAAGCTGAGCTCTGTGAATATATAGGGGTTATATGATAGAGGAGAGAAGCTGTGCTCTGTGATAGTATAGAGTGTTATATGATAGAGGATAGGACTGAGCACTGTGATATATAGGGTTATTAATGGATGAGGTAAGGGGGGAAGGCTGAGCTCTGTGATATATAGGGTTATATGATAGAGGATGCTGAGCGTCTGTGATATATAGGGGTTATATGATCGAGTGAGAGAAGCTGATCTCCTGTGATATATATGGGTTATATGATAGTAGGTGTGGGAAGTGCTGATGCTATGTGATATATAGGTTATATTGAATATAGGGGAGGAGCTGAGCTCTGTGATATAAAGGGTTATATGATAGAGGAGAGAGCAGAGCTCTGTGATATATAAAGGTTATATGATAGAGGAGAGAGAAAGCTGAGCTCCTGATGATATATAGAGTTATATGATAGAGGAGAGAAAGCTGAGCTCTGTGATTATATAAGGTTATATGATAAGAGGGAGAGGAGCATGAGGCTCTAGTGATATATGGTTTATATGATAAGGTAGAGGAGGCAGACTCTGTGAAATATAGGGTTTATATGAATAGACGGGAGAGGGAGCTGAGCTCTGTAGATATATAGGGTTATAGGATAGAGGGAGGAGAAGCTGAGCTCTGTGATGTATAGGGTTAAGGATAGAGGAGCTGAGCTCTGTGATTATAATAGGGTTATATGATAGAGGAGATGAGCTGAGCTCCTGTGATATATAGGATTATATGATAGAGGTAGAGGAGCTGAGCTCTGTGATATATATAGGGGTTATATGAATAGAGGAGAGATGCAGAGCTCTGTGATATATAGTTATAGGAAAGAGGAGAGGACTGAGCTCTGTTGATAATATAGTGTTAATATGATAGATGGAGAATGCGAGCTCTGTGATATGTAGGGTTATATGAATAGGGGAGAATGAGCTGGAGCTCTGTGATATAATAGGGTTATATGTATAGAGGTAGCATGAGGCCTTAGCTCTGTGATATATAGGGTTATATATAGAGGATAGGAGCTGAGTCTCTGTTATATATAGGGTTTAATGATAGGGGAGAGGAGCTTGAGCTCTGTGATATATAGGGTTTAATGATAGAGGGAGAGGAGGCTGAGCTCTGTGATATATAGGGTTATATTATAATGCCTTAGCTGTACAATATAGCTCCCAATTTTTTAAAGGTTCCAGCGCTCTATCCTTGATGTATAAGCTCATATGAGCAATACACACTATAATTATCGCAAAGGATGAATAACCATCGTTATAGTATAAAAAAGGGTAATAGATTATATAGTTTACCCAGACATATACAGGAAACACATAGTGATACTCAATACTGTTTAAAACTCAACTATAGACTATGACAGCGATAGTGTGTCCCCATGACCGGTTACAGTCCCTCATTCATAAAGAAACATTTTGGATGTTTTAAATTAATACACCCTTAATCAATATGGCCTAATGAGGTGCAAGAAATAGTTTATTGAAAAATCTCTTCCCAAATAATATTTATCTGTATATTTGTTAATATCTTGTATGAGCTTGGAGGATACAGCTACAATGGTAGCAATTAACAAGGTTCACATTCCACTGCATAGTAGATTGTCCATATTTGGGATCAATGTGTTGGCGATATAAACGCAAGAGCTAGTTGAATGAATATAGTATGGCCAACCTAGGAGCGGAGGACGTTCACAATGTTGGTAGCATTGCGGCAATTGGGTACTGTTGAGCGCCGGACTGGAGCGGGGGAAGTGCCCTTCTCAGTGACGCGCTTCCTCCCATGCGCCAGCCACGAGAACGAACGTTGCAGATTGATGGGACCCAACTTTCTCCTGGAAGAACTTAGGTATGATAATGATATTGAAAAAGTATTTGGGGCTAATAAGTATTTTTTTTGAAGGATAGTTGTAAGGGCATGTATGGGTGGGGCGCCGCAATTTGGTAGGTTCATTGTAACAAGGGAATAGTATATAACGGGTATCAGCCCATAAGACCACCACTCCTGATGAAGCACGCTAGAGGCGTGCGAAGCGCGTAGAGTCTTTTAGGGTTTATATTGTTTTTAGAACAAAAAATTTTTTTTTAATTGTTTTATGTAATTTCATGTGCACAATAAATATTACCTTTTAAAAATCAAGGTATAGTGTGTATTGCTCATATGAGCTTATACATCAAGGTAGAGCGCTGGAACCTTTAAACTGGGAGCTATTTAAAAGTCAGCATTTATAATTTAATTCCTTGGATCTCCTCGTGCGAAGGGAAAAAGCGAGTTTTAAGTGGCCAGCAGCCCCATCACGGATTACATCCACAAATGAGTTGTACCATTGTAAGTACAACTTGCTCAGGTGACATACAATAATATTTTTATTCTAACCTTATTGTAAATTTAATTCACTATTGGCGTGGCGCCTTTCTGTCCTCCCATCCCCTTTGTCTTTCCTCTCCTGAGGTTATACTGCACAAGAAGCACCTTATATAGGGTTATATGATAGAGGAGCTGAGCTCTGTGATATATAGGGTTATATGAGAGAGTAGAGGAGATATATATATATTACTGCTGAATGTATTTAATTTTTCTTTGGACATATTAAAGAAAGCAGTGTGCACTAAATAAATTTTTTTTTTTTTTAAAAAAAAACATTCTATTTTTATTGTTTGCATCTTGGAAAAGGTTGGTTAGGGCAGCACATAGAGCAGCCCGCCTTGAAAAATTCTGTTCCGGGAGAGACTTGGGAGGGCTTCACCAGGTCGGCTCACTGAGAAATCTGGCGAGACATGGTCAGACAGGGAAGTCCCCTTAGAGCAGTGATGTCAAACTCATTTTCCTCCAGAGCCACGAGCGCATTATGGTTGCCCTTAAAGTGCCATGGTCGTGCCAGGTGGTCAGGGAAAGGCCAAAGTATGTTTAAGGTGTGAATACCAGCCCCCTTTTTCCTTTTAGCCCTGAGTTATAATAGGAGGAAAAAGAGAAACTGGCTCGAAACGCGTTGATTCGCCGTGGGAAAGGCTTATGACGGTTTTTGGCACTGCCGTTTGGGTTTTTTATGCACGTATGCGGTCTTATTTAAGCCTGGGCGAATCCATATGCACGGACCCTTTTTATTTTGCATGTATGCCGTTTTACTTAGACACAAGAAGGGATTACCTGCAGGTATAAAATTTTGCATGGTGTTGGATTATTTAGCACCTATGTTTTTATTTAAAATGTAGGAAGGTTTTCATAGCATGGATGACTTTTATTTTGGAATTTGTGGTGATATTTAAGCCCCATGCGGTCTTTTTAGGCATTATAGGAAGGATCATATATGACGGATAAAATTGGAACTGTATGTTGGTATTATTTGTGCACTATATGATACTCTTATTTAGGCTCTGTAGGAAGGTATCATATATGCACAGTATGACTTTATTATTTATGCACCACGTGGCGGTCTTATTTAGGCTCGGTAGGAAGGTATTATATATGCACGGTATAACTTGGCCGTAGTTGGTAATTATTTGTGATGGGATGTCGGTTTTACATTTTTAAAAATATGCACTATTTACACTATTTTAAAACCGTTGCCCCAGACTACATGCCCTGTTCCCCGAGCATGATATAGCAGCGCTAATCTATAGGGCACTGTTATTTTGGGGGAGGGAGGATTTTTTGCCCTTGGGGTAAAAAATTAATAAAGTGTGAAAGGGGGAGGGATGACATGTTCTTGAGGCCCCCCTGGGAGAACACCGAAAAACTTAATACGCCGAGCACGTTTACCCTTCCCAAAGGGGTAAAAATTTGGGGCGCCCCTTTTTCTGCCACAGATATACGTTAGAGAAAGTCCTG
>JAODAL010014440.1:0-87460 GCA_025379985.1 Phyllomedusa bahiana | reverse complement strand
AAATTTTTAAAATTTCTATGTTCTGCCCCACCCCGCTGCAAGCATGTAAAAACATCCTATGTTAAGATTCATGCTGCACATGACATTGCTACGAATGCAAACCGGTGTCATTACAGAAGTCCAAGCAATAAGTGCACTGCTTCATTGTACTACATTTCTTATAAACAGCTAAAACCTACTGGAGTCTGCTCGTCTGATAAGCAGAATACACGTGGAGAAAAGGAAAAATCACTAATGCGTCTAGAATATTAAGATACAATAGCTTGGTAATAGGACACCTTATTCCTATCATAAAAAAAACATATTTGACCAGAATGCAATGACACAATTGTATTGTATCACTGCAATGAGCCGTGCAAAAGTCTGCAACTGAGGTAATCCATCCATGGCCAGAAATAACTAGAAATACAGTTCGGGGATTAAAATGCACACTGTATCCAGCTGTGCAGATCATGAATATTGCACTTGAAGGAAAATGCAAAACCTTCTCTGCTGAGGTACTATGGTTACATGTAGCAATATTACACACGGCATCTACAGCGAACCTCATGATCAGTACATTGCTTGCACTGACGACAATAGATTTGTATATTGGAATGACAACTAGATCTGGCCATTAAAAGAAAAAAAAAAAAAAAAAAAGGCTGAGACAATAATTGGGAGGGACTCAAATGTGTGTAATGACCGTGCTATTGCTTTGCTAGAACGACAAGAGGATGCAGCCCTGAGATGCTAATGGAAAGAGTGCGAGAACTTATGCAGGCTGGTGGTTGGCCACACCATTGGTTTCCACGTGAATGCCGTTGTTTGTACAGTTCGCTGAATTACAGACGTAGGGGTTCACTGCCGGGCAGAGGCAGCTCCGCAGCATTTCGGCAGGTAACTCCTTCTTAAGACGCTCCATTTGTTCAACTTTGAAGATGTTTGGTTGTTCTGGGTTCCAGTCGTATATCCTGTAAATAAACAAGACATTCAGATTAACAGAGGATAGGGAGGTATCTCCGGCTGCGTGTTATGGTTTACCATGCAGCTGATACAGGGGCATATCTAGCAATAGTCTGGTAATATGGGTTATATAGGGGGTTTCAGCCATTCCTCAAGAAGTAATGGCTATGAACATTATATGCATGCACCAAGCAGAACCCCATGTATCAGATGGCCTCCAATGTCTTGCTATGCTTTAACTGAATAAGAACCTGTGGTAGATGTCGCTCTCGTATTCACAGGACTGTGTAAATAAAGGAAAGAAAACCATAAATACCCATAGGTTCCAGAGTATAGGACATACTTCTTTTTCTCACTTAAAAATGGTGCTAAAACTTTGGTGCGCCTTAAAAGTGTGAATGTAGGACGTAAGGAGCTCAGTCGCTCACTGTGCTTGCTCTATACGTGGCAGGTAGGGGCTGTTCGTTATCATCGGGACCCGTTATTAGCAGCTAGGATCGGAGAGATCTGTGATCCCAGCTGCTAGCCTCAGGTCCTGGTTAAATGGCTAGCAGCCGGGATGACAGCCGTTACCTGCTGTGTATAAAGTGGGTGAGCTCCACATTTTCTACATTCAGACTACAATACCTCCCCTCACGGCCTTTTATCCCCTTAGATACGTCTGTCCGTGGCATCTAAGTGGTTGAAAAATGTGCACCCTTTGTTGCCCGATTGCATCCTCCCCCCTGATGAGATTGCAGGGTGCCGACTGGGTGTCATGGCAGCCAGGGGCTTAGTGAAGGCCTCAATGGCTGCTATCTTACCAAGGCTGGATAAACTAGTAGTGCCAATAACATTACTACTGCAGAATAGTGTATAGGAGATTACGCCCCCTAATAGTACCCTACCCTGAGGGGACTTAAAGTAAAAGTGTTTAAAAAAAAAAAAAAGGTTTAAAATAAAAAATAAGTTTAAAAGTAACCCTCTTCTACAAAAAAAAAAAAAAAAAAATACAAAAAAAAAAAACCACAGAAAACCCCCTAAAATGTATTCCACCTGATTCTTAGGTGTGTCTTAAACTCTGCTGCATTTTCTTGTCGGAAAAATAGGGTATCTGTTATTGAGGCCAGTTGACGACATACACAGCTGTATGGCCATACATTGCCATATGTGGGAGCCTGCCATCATCAGTATGCACTGGGGAATATTCCTGATGTATATGTCTGAAAACAACATGTGAATGAAGCCTTACAAGCTGATCAGTGCATGGTAAATATACCTCCCCATGAATGTCGACATTGGGCCCCATTTATCAAAGCTGTCTACCAGTAAGACGGTCTTTGTTGCCCTTAGCAACCAATCAGAACATACAGCTTTAATTTTTTAAACTGTTCTGGAAAAATGAAAGCGGGGCGCAGAAGGGCTGCTACGGGCCACAAAGGACAGCCTAACTATTAGACAGTCTTGATACATGAGGTCCACTGTATTCCCAATGGTCTTCAGTCAAGTTAATTAAAAACAGTGGCAGTAACATTGTGAGGCTTATCTTCTCCATTCATGAACAGTTTTAGTGTCCTGATCCATGCACGTAACAGGTATTACAGGCAGCTCAACCACACATGCCACAGCTAGGGAAAGCCAAGCAGAAAAAAAAAAAATCAATGACAAAGCAGAGCACGACATAACACGAGTGAAGGACAGCAATCCCTCCGGCTGTGTACGCATCTGGAAAAAGCTAAAGCCACAGAAAAATCAAGATGTGATAGTAAAGGAGAACTACTAGAAGGAATACATGAAGGCAGCTCACAAAGCCAGCGGCAATGCCATTAAAGCAGAGGCTTCTCTTTATAGCGCTGCCTTTCATAAACCTACAGAGCACTCTTCAAGGGTAGTTCCACTTATAAGGCATGCCAGCTCTCTTACCAGCCACTTAGCTACTCTAGAATCATCAATGTAAGAACGAGAGCTTCTTAGGGTATGTTCACACGGCGTAATTGCACCGAGTACAGTACTCGCCGCAATACGCCAGGTGTTTTGGGAGCTCCCGAAGCATGGGGGGGGGCGGCTTCATTGACATGCATTATTCGCGACACGTAATCGCCGTGAATAATTGACATGTCACGAGGCGTAATCCATAGATCTCTATGAAAGCTATGGATTACCGCAACTGCGGCGCGCATCTCGCCGCATATTAAGCGCAATATGCGGCGAAATGCGCGCCCAAATAAGCCGTGTGAACATACCCTTAGTGTACAGTGGGGGGAAAAAAAAAGTATTTAGTCAGCCACCAATTGTGCAAGTTCTCCCACTTAAAAAGAAGAGAGAGGCCTGTAAGTGACATCATAGGTAGACCTCAACTATGAGAGACAAAATGAGGGGAAAAAAAATTCTCATTTTGTCTCTGTTAGAGGGACATTGCTAATAGAAGGGTTTAAACAGCAGGACAGAAGGCTACAGAGCTCTGAAGGGTTAAAGTTAGTCAGTAAGTCCTGTGCTGCACTGCAAGAAGTGATGTCACCATCCCGACCATGGCCAGGGCAGCTGGAACAATAACAGCAGAGAGAGATGGTCGGTAACCGAGGGAAGCTTGTGTACACATGCAGGAGATGAGAACTGCTCTAGCTCTAAAAGGAAGCAAAATCAGAACAGCAATGTATTTCGTAATAGTCTTTATTTACTTCTACCCATATGTTTAAAGCTAATCATTGTGGTGAGAATAAAAACTATTTAAATCAGGATAGATGGAGCACCTCTAAGTAAAGCCCTTTATGGATTATTTTTGCCCCAATTTGTATGTAACGCTATTACAATATTACAACTCTGAACTTGACTGAAATTGGAAGAGGGAATTACTGCACAGCAGCCTCTAAATACTAGCAACATAGCATGGAAGCAAAGCAGATAAACATGGCAGTGACATTCAATGGCGGTTTCTATTCATTGTTTAAAATGTACACACATGGTGATGAGAACACGACCTACTCCATGATTCTCCATTTCACTTTCACTGAAGGTCGATTTGCCATCAACTATTATTCAGTTCAGGAAATGGATCCTATGTTTAGGAAACAATAGCTTTTCCCATCTGGCTGTTTCACAGAGCCTGCTCTTCCCAATTAGCTTCAGGCTCCCACTTCCTACTCAGGCTGTGGGTGGGTCTATAGCAGTGACTGACATTTCAGCTCTGCTATTTCTAACTGAGCCTGTAAGGGCAAAAAGTGATGGGGGTATTAACAGAAGGGCACAAGGCTACAGAGCTCTACATGGTTAAAATTTGTCATTAAGAATGATAAACACGCTCCTGTGCTGCTCAGAAGATACAGCAGAGAGTGACGTCACCATCCAGGCAAGGGCTGCTAGAATCGGGAGGTGGTTGGTAACCTAAGAAATCTTCTGTAAATAATTAGGATATACGAATGGCTCCAACTCTGAAATGAAGCAAAATCAGAACAGCAATGTATATGGTAATAGTCTTTATCTACCCTTGCCTAGATGTTTTGTGCTAATCAAAGTCATGTGAATATCCATTTAATGGCTTTTTAAAAATATATTACAGAACCATAACCTACAGCTATCCCACCTGATTCCACCCATATATGTGCAAGCTTGACCAAGCGTGCCAAGTGTTCTCAATGGCAGAGGGGTATAAGCTGCTGCTGGGCTCTTCCGGCAATGGCATAGCTCTTGGTAGAACAAAGGATTGGCATTTTTTTTTAGAATGCAACATGCCTGATCTTTATCTTTCTTACAAATATGCCGTTTAGAGGGATTCAGGACGCTCCCGTACTCATCAGTTGGTCTGCCAATCCAGCTAAAATAAGCAGATAGATGTTCTTTTAATGTATATGGGCCCCCTAAATCTTCTTGTTGTATATACATTTATTTACTTGAAATATCACAGCCATTAAATAAAGTAAACCTCCTAAAGATCTGAATAGTGCATCATTTTGCTTACAATACTAATAATTAGTAGTGGGGTTTTTGAACATGTAACAGATGGCGTTACTACAATTAGGAAAAGATGCAAACTATAAGGAGGGGAATGTTAGTGGGTAGTGACAAAATTTAGTTCCTTTATTCCTCCATAAAGTGCTAGGTTTCGACCCCTATCTGGAGTTGTCATTAGTTAGAGGTTAAAGGGAACCTGTCACATAGGTTATGCCCCCTTGGTGAGGGCAGCACAAGCTAGTGTCAGACCTGCTGTTTCCAGCGCTGTGTCCCTTATTCTGTAAGATGCTGCAGTTTTAGAGTATTTAATGCTCAAATCTTATTCATGAGCAGCTGTTAGCTCCGCCCACCAAAGGCTAGCTCCGCCCACTGACAGTTATTCACATCTTTCTACCTATTCAAAGTAATAGGTTTATCAGTTGAGGTGGGCGGGGCTAGCCTCAGGTGGGCGGGGTATGAAAAAGACAAACTCTTTGTTTGACTCTTTTCTGGCTGAAAACCGCAGATTTGAGCACTAAATACTTTAAAACTCCAGCATCTTCCAGAATAAGGGACACAGCGCTGGAAACAGCAGGTCTGACACTAGCTTGTGCTGCCCTCAGCAAGGGGGGCATAACCTATGTGACAGGTTCCCTTTAAAATATTGCACTTTAGGTTGAAAGAAGGAAAAGATTTTAACTAGCCATTTAAGAGGCTTGCATTTTTATATTTTGGATTACTTTTTAGCTCCGTGGATTTCATAGCCTGGAAACTTTGCATCTACATTTGTGATTAGTGCTTCTCGGCTTCCTTTTTATTTTAAGAAAGGACCCAAACACACCTCTAGCAATGTGCAATTTGATTTACACTGCTTTCAATGTAAAACACACATCGGTGTTCAGACAAGTGATCGCCGATACGTGTTTAATTGCTTCTTTCGGATCCGTTCAAAGAACTGTCATGTCAATTCTTGGTCCGAAAGACGCAGCAGGCACCTTATTTAAAACTATAGGGTGCGATCCTGCTGCAGCCAAAACGCATCCAATCATGCACCTCCATTTTGGATGCGATTCACGCAGAACAAAAACTGATCCAACACGCTGTGTGAACATAACCCAAAAAATACTTGTTCCCTACAAAAAGAAACTGTCCCCCTCAGCCTCTGGGCCCCAAAGCAGCGCCTATGACTATATTTTTGTGTATACAGGCAGTCCCCGGGTTATGATTGGGATAGGGACTGTAGGTTTGTTCTCAAGTTGAATTTGTACGCAAGTCGGAACAGGTATATTTATTAAATGGAACTCCAGCACAAAATGTTTGTCTTTAGTTTTGGATAGTGCATGGAAGGGTTTACACATTTGTTTTTCTGTCTGTGCCCCTGTTAAGAAGATTTCACCTCGTGTGCTGCTTTGGCATGCTGGAACTTATCGTTCCACAGCTACTATCTGCTATGGAACTATAAGTGCCATCATGCCACATAAGTCTCCATTTGTAACTAGGGGACAGATTTAAGTCGGAATGGTATAAGTCGGGGACTGACTATATACAAAAATGAAGTCTGATATTAAAGTTTAGAATGGATTCTACAGGCTGTTTAAGCTTGCAGTTTTCCTTTCTATCTAAGTAATAATTGATGGGAGGCAGCAGGGTGTATACCCTTGTTTGCTATGTATGAAAGACCTCAGACTCCCTCTTAAATGGTGTTTTTTCATATTGGAAGGAATTGCTGAAATTCTGATCCTCATTACATCCTCCATCTACTTTCTGAAGGAGGAAATAAACAAAGTCATATTTTCTAATTCCCAATTATCTAAGCTTAATGATGTCTTTACTGCAGAGAAGAGAAAAAAGCTCCGTTCTGTGACTGCAAGTAGGACATATTAACAGAAATGCCGGTTTTGCAGACTTAATGAATATTTCCTCACATTAGGTGCCGGTGATAATGCTCTGTGCAAGGTTTTCTTTTTAATTAGACTTAATTTTTTTTCTTCCATCATCTATATATTATAAACATATCCACCATAACGGTCACTCTAAGGGTAAGGAGATAACCGCAATGGTAGTAGCAGAATTGCTAATATAATGGTAATAGCAGAAATGCTCCTTTTACAAGTGAGTGCAATCTAATTCTATCCCACGGAGTCACTATTAATTTCAGACTCCTGTGAAGCCTCGGCATTTCCTGATGGCTCCTGCAAGGCAAAGTAGGAAAATCTGATATTCCCCAGGGTCATGCAGGGCATTTTCCAGAAAGCTGTAGTTGCTACAGAAACCAATTCTACAAGTAAAAATAGAAGGCAATGAAGCACACCTTAAAAGCAACAGTGAGCCAAAAAGCCATGGTACCTGTCCAAAGAATGATTGGTCTTGCTGCATACCTTTGCCATTGGGGAACATTCGTAACCAGTCAAGACTGGGTTTAAATGGCTTTTTTTTGCATACACATAAAGATGCATAAAATGTGCATTTTATGCATGAAAATATGCATGCAAAAAAAGCATCTAAATGGAAAAAGTTGACCATGCGCACATGTGAGCTTGATTATTTGGGAATGGTTGATTGCTAGCTCTCTATAAAGCGAAGTTTCACTTTGAGGTTGGAGCTGTGTATACTGGTAGCTGAGAGATTGTTTCTTGTGAGCTTGTTGCATTCAGCCCTTTCTTGGTTAGTAATCTGACCCCAGTTTGTTAGAACCCAGTTTATCCGAGTTCTCTGTTGCTTATGGTCTGCCGTGTGTCAGTATTTTGGTTAGAGTCAGCATAGTGTGGGACATTGTTAGGGATATTGCCCAGGGTAGAATAGGGCCAAAGGTGTCTATTGTTAGGGCCAAAGCTAGGGACAAGTTATGGAAAGCTAGTTGTTAGGGTCAGGTGTTTTTTGGTGTCTTACATCAGGATTCAAGTCATTTAACCTTCCATCAACATCCATGCCGTTATCATCCCCAGCATAAAACTGATTTAATCGCCGCTAACAATTGACATGTCAATTCTCCCCCCTCTAGGAGAGCTATGGATTACCGTAATTGTGATGCGCATTTCGCCAAATATAATGCGCAATACGCGGCGAAATGCGCTCTAAAATAAGCCAAGGTCAACAGTTGGCTGCAGTGGTCACAGGACGACCACTTGCAAAAAAAAATACCAGATAAAATTTCAGAGCTTCAAGATGTATTTGCTCCAGAGACTGGGGTGTGCGCCGACAATGGGCCTGTTGGATTTTATTTCTTAGTGTATGTCTTCCCTCCTCACCCCCTTTTTTTTTTCTCTTTCTTTCCATTCTAACATATTGTTACAAATAGGACGATGCCCTATTCTCATATGACCCTTAATTCCTGATAGTTTCTTCTACACTTGTTGTATTATTATCACTTATATTTCACTCTGATTGGTGCGGAAATACGCACCCGAGTTATTTTGCTCTATGTTATTCCTTGTTACATTCGAATTGAATAATTATATCTGTTTGATACCTTGCACATTTTGCATTTCAATAAAACTTTCTTTTGAATTTGAAAAAAAAACATTTCAGAGCTTCAGCGCTTGAGCGGCGGTGACTTAAAAAGTGAGTGAGGTTTCTTTTTTTTGTTGGACAGCCCTTTTAATCTGATTTTCTTAAATAGTGCTGAGCTGCAACTGCAGATACAAAGCCGGAGTTCGGGCAAGACAAAAAAAAAGGAGAAAATAAAAAAAAAAAGGGTTGTACACACAAGGCCAAACTCGTAACAGAAAGTCAGGTCTGCTTGTCTGAAAAAAAATCACAGGACAAACTACTAAATGTATGTTTGAAACTTACTGCAAGTGTCAGTGCAAAGCAATGATCATTTCACATAAAGGAACAGTGATACCTAAACTTATATTTACAGCCATACAAGTAATCAGAATTATACATTGATTGAATTCAGTGAGAAAACATTTAATAGACGCATGCTAGAAAAGCAACACCAAGAGAAATATTACCAGCTCAAGTTATACGATAACTGCACCCTGGGTCACAGCCACTTCACTGACAGCTAGGCCAAGAACAAGTGTCAAACCGAACTGGAAACTCTAATTCACAAGAGGAATATTTCCGGATGTAAATAGGATTATCTAAAATTGCAGGCAATCTTGAACTTCCTATCATCAGTCAGTTATTATAGGATTGATTTTTTATGCCTTTTGTTGAATACAATGTGAAGAAGTTGCGTTCTCATCCTGTAGGGATTACCTAAGGCAACAGAAGCCTTGTGTATGGTCTGCGTGTTTTTGGCTACTATACAGATGTAAAAGTAGGGGTGTACTCACTTTTGTTGCCAGTGGTTTACACATTAATGGCTGTGTGTTGATTTTGAGGGCACATCAAATTTACACTGTTATCCAAGCTGGACACTGACTACTTTACAATGTATCAGTGTCATATCTTCAGTGTTGTTCCATGAAAAGATATGAGGGGTGTACTCACTTTTGAAAGATGCTGTGATTGACAATATTTCCTATATCAGTGTGTCTACAGGGTCAACCGTCAATCACTGTATGTGGGAGAGGTAAGCAGTACTCTCAGTTTCACTTTTTCATGATTAAAATTTTATGTGTTTTAAATCAGAAATTTAGCATTAAATCACATAAAACTACATATCACAGAGCTCAGGGTTTCCACCTCTATCATATCCTGTTCTCAGAGAGGGTAGCTTAAACCACCTGATGGCTTCCCTTTTTTCCCCATTTATGTACCTGGTTGAAAGGGGTTTTGCCACGATCTAATGTGGACGTGGGATCCTCCAAAATGGGTATTTAATCACTTTTCTAAATATATGTGATTAAAAAAAGTGAAGCCTCTGAGAGCTGCAGCCTGACTTAGATGCCCTTAGTTTTCTGACTGTTTACATTAGCTACAACCAGGGGCTGATCTGGCAAGCTCCTGGCCGCACTTGCGATGTTTGCACTTCTTATCTGATGGCAGGACACAGGAACGAGCTTTGGAGGGGGAGAAAAAAAAAACAGTGTTACTGGGCATCTGCACTAGCTTTGTTTCTGTGACAGAGGCTGTGTCAGCTGTATAGATAAACCGCAGATTGTAATTTAAGTAAACATGCAGACGCTCTCTGCTCAGCCCCTCCCCAACCCCCCCCCCCCCCCCCACCCTGTAGTCAGTGAAAGCTGCTTGCTCGGAGCTTATCTTTACTCCTGAGCAGATAAGAGGGAGAAAAACCCGTATAGCTTTTGCACAATACAGTTATCCTCTGTGGATTAGCCAAACAATGTTTGCTCAACTACAGAGACTGAATATCAGCCTCAGGTATGTGCATGGGAGGTGGAGCGATGACATCACAGAGGAGATGCTTGTTTTTTTTTTAAACACAGAAACCTTTTTTTCAAGTCTCATGAGGGGAGTATCAGCCTGTTTAGTGAGGAAATCCCTTCATGGCAAAACCCCTTTAACCTTACAAAAGCCGATGCAGAATTATGTCCATTATACAGATGTCCCAATGACACCTTCATACTAAAAGATCAAAAAACAATCAGTTTTATCCAAAAATAGGTTTTTTATGTACTAAAAGAATCTTTAATTCTAGCTATGAACATTTAAATTGGCCAAGGTAGAACATGTACCAAAATCACACTCTGTAACCAAATAGATTTAGGAATTGGGTAATTTATAAAATGACAATTTGTTCTGGGATTGATTTACACAAGATTGGGCTGCATTAAAGAGAATTAGAAAACCAGAATCCAGTTATCGATAACTTGTTCTGCAGAAAGAAAACAGAACTGCATTCATGCCTCTTGCAACAGTGTAGGTTTAAGACCTGAGAAAGTCTACAACTTCACAGCCTCTAAATACAAGACGCTCAATACTGGGAAATTCTGTAAGAAAATAAAAAACAGCAGAGAGACAGAAATACTCAGAGCATACATCACACTGTGAAACGGTCAGTTTAGCCATCGATTATGGTCAATACCTTAATAATGGAAATGAAAAGATGGTGACATAGGGTTCTCTGTGCATATAATGCTATACATTTATAGAGGATTACAGAAAATGGCTTACAAGTAGAATTGCCAAATAATTCGGAGTTTAAACTTTGAATACAATATCTTAGTATATAAGACCCACACTATTACTAGGGACCATGATTAATGTTGTAAAAACACTGCATAAAGAGTATTTTTACCAACTTCTAGTTTATGTCATTAGATATCTTTACAATGTCATCACCAACTTGCTATTCACCTTGCTTAAAGGGGTTTTGCCAGGACGTGCCTTATCTGCTAAGAAGCAAATGCAAACAAAGCAATGGTGAGCTGAGAGAGCTAGAGACACAGCCAGAGCACAGAGCTGCATAAGGGATCGTGTGAAATGTTCACTCAAATAATCAAACTACAACTTGTGGATTCTGTATACAAATGACAACAGCTTTCTCCACAGCAGCTTGAAAGCTTCTTCATGTTCTCTGTTATCAGATAAAGCAGGGACCTACTCAGATAATCACACTACAACTAGTGGATTCTGCATACAAAAAACAACGTATTTCTACCCGATGCCTTGAAAGCTTCTGCAGCTCAGTCTCATCAGATAAGAAGCTCTCTCTGCGCAAGCCCGGTCGTATCTAATAGAAGCTTTGAAGTAACTAAGGGCAGGTAGCTCTCTCAGGCTGCAATTTTTGTAATCACATATATTTAGAAAAGTGATTAAATACCCATTTTGGAGGATCCCACGTCAACATTACATCGTGGCAAAACCCCTTTAATGCACATGAACAATGCTGTATTATAGCTCTGATCAACCTCCGAGTGGTAAGGAGCCATTGCACAGTACCCACAGAAGTCTATTGGTTTGACATGAAAGAAATATTGGGAAATGCTTCGTCACATGCTGTGATACTGCTCCTTTCTCCCCTAAAAGCAACACTTTTCTGCCTTTTTTATCCAAACATACACAATAACTGTATGGACTCAGAGAAATGCAGCCAGCTATAGCATGTTCAAGCAGCCAGCACCTACAATACTAGAGGGATAGTAATGTGCTCTGAAATCGGGATTTTAAACCTGTATACCCATAAGTCTCTAATCCTCCTTTGTAGGATTTTTTCTTTTTTTTTTTTAAACACAAGGATCGACATGTCCCAACTCGCCAACGCCAGTTTTTTGGTCTATTTGCGCCCAAACCACTTTTTACGCCATATTCTTGTTGTAAATGAACTGTCGTACACCAAAACTAGGCGCATTATATGCACAACACTTTGTAATACGCCTAAATATGGTGCACTGTGCGCCCCTGACGCGAATTACATATGTTATGCGCCTCCGTCGGCAATGCGCCTCGATAGACACATTGCATATACTACCAATGATATGCTATGCGCCGCGAGTTGCGCAATGTGCCCTTTTTATGCGAAGCGCCTTTTTCGGTGCAATGCACCCTTTTAGGAGCAATACGTTTTCTATGCAAGGTATACCTGACGCCAGTTTTTAGAAAGTATCAGACTTTCAGGTGCACTTTACACTGATTTAATGCGCCTAAAACTGGCATAGATACACCACTTTTTGAACATGTCGCTCAAGCTGTTTAAATAAAACTATTGTACTTGCATTAGAAAAGTATCAAAAAACGTGTCAAAAAGGGACATTTTAGGAGCAGTTTGTGGCAAACATTTATTATAAGCTTGAAACACTTTTGTACGAATGCTCATGAAAAGGACGTGGCTCTGCTAGGGTGGGGCGTGGCTTTTTGAGAAAGGACGTGGTCATGAGTAAAATTCTAGCATAGAAGGTACGCCAACTTGGTCAGAAAAAGCAAGACGAGTCTAAGGGTAAGTTCACACGGCGTGTTGAGTCCATGTAAACATACGCTTTTAGATACGTGTTTGGATCAGTCTGTTGGACCCCAAACACGTAGCTAATAATGAGCAATGTGATTTACTAGAAACCCGCATCGGCGTTCACACGAGTGATCGCCGATGCTCGTCTCACGCAGTCTTTTGGATCAGTCTCAAGAATTGACATGTCAATTCTTGATCCGAAAGACGCAGCAGGAGCCCTATTTTAAACTATACGGTGCAATCCTGCTGCATCCAACATGCATCCAGACATGCAGCTGCGTGCTGGATATATGTTGGATCCGTCAAATGCTGCGTTTTTGGATGTGATTTTCGGGTCGAACACGGATCCAAAATCGTATCCAAACACGCTGCGTGAACGGCACCTAAAGATGCTCTGAGAAAACTGGTCCATTTATTTTTTAGTCTCTGCTGTCTAACTTTCAGACAATTGTAAATGTAGCCCCCTGTTATTTTTTTTTTTTTTTTTTAAAGGGATGCTCCAGTTACTGCATTATTCCTAGTGTTGGGCTTAAATAGGTTTTCCACCTCTTTTTTATTATTTAATTAGCATGGTTGGGCCCTTTAAACATTAAAAAAAAAAGCTGTACTTGCGTCTCCCTTCACCTTTGTTTTAGTGCCACGCTGTCCTCACCGGCTGTCGGTCTTCTGTTTACTTCCAGACTTCCACTAGAGGCTGATTGACTGCAGCGGTCACGTGTCACTCATTTACATCATCATTCAGAGCTGTTCCCCTATGAATGGTGATGCAATGGAGTGGTATGTGACCGCTGCAGCCAATCAGCTGCTACAATGGTGACTTGCCCGTCCAGAAGAAGAAAACAGAAGACCGGTGGCCGGTGAGGATGACACAGCGCTAGAACTAAGGTAAATTGAAAAAGGAGTATAAGTTCTTTTTTATATTTAAAGGCCCAAACATGGCTAATTAAAACAAAAAAAAAAAAAAATTGACAACACCTTTAAAAGTGTAGAGCATGACACACGGATTCTCTGTTTTTTTTTTTTCCCATAAATCACATATCATGTATTAGACCTCGGCTTTGCATTAAATATAATACAGGGAAGTAGTTCTGTCCTAAAGTAGACATTAATTAACTAAAGCTTATTAAAACTGATTGGAGATACGTAAAGGGGACGTCTTACTACAAGGATTGCTTTTTATGTTAAAGATCTTGTAAAAACAAGTCACTTTATATCCCCTCTTGTATGGGCTGCATCAGCTCCTCAGGTCACTATAGCTACAGACCTGTTCGGTCTCTCCTGATAGGCTGCCAGTGCTGGTCACTATAGCTACAGACCTGGCGTCCTCAGCAGCTCATCACTGCAGGACAGTAGAAGCCAGTAAAATGGCACCTGAATTCAAAAATGAAACCGAGAAAACAGGACTGAGGTAATGAAGCAATGTAGTGAGACAACCCCTTTAATATTTAAAGGTTAAAGCACTTATGTCACCAGACTAGGCTACGCTATGCAAGGACCACAATGTATGGGTCCAGATCCAGCTTAAGCTTAATGGAAACGGAATTTTCTACTCCACGACACGGCAGTGAAAATCCAACAGCTAAAGAAAGGATTTTTCAGCAAGCTGGCAACTAATGTTAATAGCTATAGTACTTCAGTTAAATATTTTCTTATCTTTATTAAGTAAACTAACCAAAAATACAAATATAAAAAAACAGTACCTGTCATAGATTAGTCCATCAATGCCATATTCCCTCATGAGCTTCCGATTCTCAGGGTCATTGGTGTCATCCCCCCAGCAAAATATCACTAAGCCCTTTGACTTGGCCTCATGAATATACTGTTGATTTCTCATTATATCTTCTTTATTTACATTTATTCACTAATTAAATATATATTAAAAAACAAAAATCACATAACTAAAAAAAAAAAAGACAGAACATTTACAAACCGCACATAAAAATTACACAATTCAGTCACTTTTGATAAAGAATGCTGTAAAATCATTGCAAAGGATATTAGTCATTACCATAGCAAAAATGAGTATTTTTCAATAATTTACGATTTATATTCAATAAAGTTTACATATTATAAAAAATGGGCATTTGTAATTACTTTTTTTTACTGTAATTTTTTTGGGTTCTCAATTCTGAAACTATATTGTACTTTCAAACATGAGTACCAGTAGTACAAAGGCAGTTGTCAGTGCACAGCTTAGTATGCTCAAACAACAGGGAAAATGGTAAGATGACTGTTTGGGTCTATTAAAGGGAATGTGTCATCAGAAGATGAGCTACTGTTTAACTACCGGTAATCTTTTCATGTTAAACATTTTTTTTTTTTAAGAATTGTATCACTTTTTTTTTTTTTAAATCCTGAATTCCTGCAATTTTCACTTGGCCACTAGGCCTAATAATAGTCGGATACATACTAGGTATCGGCCTTGATCATGTCATGAGATACCATTATCGATTTCTCTTTTCTGAAGCTACAAGCTACAGCAATATTCAAAACCCCCATAGAAATGAATGGGAAAAACTGTGCAAGCATGGACATTATCCCATTCTCTGCGGACAGCTTGTAACTTGCTACAAACCCTCCGCAGACACTAACAAGATGGGAGCACCATTTTAAAGGGAAATACTCTATAGATAGAAAAAGAACTCTTACCAAGATATTTTCAAACTGAGCAAAGCTGACAGCAATAGGAGTAGATCGAGATCTGAGGTCCATGAGCTCTGGGTAGATTTCAGATTGTCCTTGTGTCAGGAAAAGGATAGGATATTTGTTTTGCTTCAGTCGAACCCTTGAAAGAAAGCAGTATGTATATTAATAAAAAAATTATGGCTGACCAGGTTTGCTGCTAGACGTTATAAACAGCAAAACCATAGGATATTACTAGGAAAGTAAGGTAGCAAACTCTGGGCAGGACAGATGTCAGATTGGTGAACATTTCAGACTACTACAGAGATATAAAGTTGATACGAATGGTAGCAGACCCCAGGAAAGGAATGCTATAAAGTAAAGGAGTGTAGCATCGGCAGCATCCTAGCTAGCTGGCCTGGCGGAAACAAGAGCTGGATATTAAGGTCTCTCCTTTACCTGATAATAACAAGCAAATGGAGCAACATTTTATTAATGAGAATCCTGCCCGGCCATAAAAACACCTGAAAATCTTCTGTTCTGGCTTCTTACTATCCCGGATGCACAGTTTGCCAAGAAATTACATCGTTTTCCATTAATATCTATATAAGTTCTTTATGTAAAACCACATCAGTCCATGTCACATCAGTGACTGCAGTCTATACAGTTAGAAAAATATGGGTTCTGTTTGTTTGTTTATTAATTACCATGAGAGCAGCGAGGTACTGCTCCTTTTTTGTCCCCCCTCCCTCCATTTTGACTCGGAGGGAGAAACACGTTGGGAGTGCTGGGAGAGTTGTTAAACCAGGAGCAATGAGAGATCAATACAACTCTGTCTTGGTTTTTATGGTTTGGGGACTATTTATCACCGTGGCATGGAAGGCCTTCCCAAAGCTAGTGCTACACACAGAGCCGCCCTTTTTGGGGCGATGAACACATCTTTTGGAGTAAGGAACAAGCATAGATGTGAACAGAGCAAGACAACTGTTTATGTGACTCCAACAGCTATTTGGGAGCCATCCAGTCCCTTATACACGACAAGGATTTGGTGGCTAAAGCACACCCTGTACTGCATCAAAAGAAGGCAAGCAACCGTGGAGTCTCCATAACTATACAGTATTTCTATGTACAATGTTGTGAGAAATGTTGACCAGTATGTCAATGAGTAAATGAGAATATTAAAAGTTATATTTTAGCCACCTATGATATTTTTGAAATTTGATGGTGGTATATGTCTAGCACTGTGATTTCACAAAAAATAAATTAAGTTAAGCTGGCTCTCAAAATTATCTAAATAGCTTCTATTTTCTACAGTGTGTTAAATGAGTGTTGCCTCCATGCACTCTGATGGTATATCGATAGGATCTGCTATCAAAGCCTGATGAGACCCACACCTACCTCGGGAACAGGCCCTCAAATTTTTCACTTCAGAGTAGAGAGCCAGCTGCATTAGCGAGCGACTCTCCATTTTGCTCTATTTAAGTTCAGAGTACAGTTGAGTGTTGTGTTCGGCTGTATTTGGAACTTATTTATTGGGACCATTATATTCCAGAGCGCCATGCAGACATTGTTATTATTCACATTGGTCCCTATTCCCATTGGGGCTCACAGTCTAAACTCTAGATTAATCTATCAGTATTTTTTTTTTTTTTGTAGTGTGGGAAAAACCTGACTAGTAGGAGGAAACATGCAAACACAGGGAGAACACACAAACTCCTTGCAGGTTTTGTCCTTGGTGGGATTTAAACCCAGAACCCCAATACTGCAAGGCAACAGTGCTAACCACTGACCCACCGTGCTGCCCACTACTGCGTAACCGCAGCCGTCCCTCCATTCGGAGCTGACAGTTAGGGGGCTCATTTTCAAGAGGTGGGACCTGCTTTGATGACATATCCTTATCGATATACCATCAAAGTCTATGGTGGTAACACCATTAAGTGAGTCTTGACCAGTTTTGACCCCTGAAAACCACTGGAACCACTATATATAGAATGGGGAGACCAGGGTAAGCATCCACGTTGTAATGCCTAAGCACCAGGATGGTGCCCAGTACTAGGATCTTCAGTTGTACAACCCCTATAAAAAAAGCTGTCGAATTAGCTGGTGTGGGAAGGGTAATTAGGACTCTCAATGCCTTTCCTGAGAATCCTGTCAGGATTTACACTGTTTTTTTTACTCATAAATACTGTTACAAATCATATATATCATTTCATCATGGAGCTCAGCTTCATTTCCTCTTTGACTATGTTCACACGGCTTAAAATGGGACGTATTTCAGTCCGTAATTACACGCCGTACTGTGCGAATTACGGCTGGAATACGTCCCAGTCATTACGGTAATCCACAGTTCTCATAGAGAACTATGGATTAAGTCTCCTCTCCCTGCTCGGTGAATCTGCCGCGGTGGGAGATAAGTGACATGTCATTTTCTAGCGGCGTATACGCGCCGCTAGTAATGATAGTCTATGGGCCGGCGAGGTGCTGGCCCCCCGCTCCCTCCCCCGTCCACACGGCGTAATTGCGGGGCGTAATTACACCCCGCAAATAAGCTGTGTGAACATAGCCTTAGGGTATGTTCACACAATGTATTCCGGTGTATACAGTACATCGTGTGTTTCGGGAGCTCGTGCTGTTCAGGGCGTACTCCCGAGGTGTGGGGGACTGGCAGTCCGCCGACCCCATAGACATGCATTACTCGTGGCGCGTAATCAACATGTCACTTATCTCCCCGCGCATACAATATAATCGTATTGTACAAGCGGGGAGAGGAGGAGTAATCCACAGTTCTCTATGAGAGCTATGAATTACCGTAATTATGAGGCGCATTTCCCCGCGTATTAAACGTAGTACACCGCGAAATACATGGCAAAATGCGTCCCAAAATAAGCCATGTAAACATACCCTTAACCTGCTTTCAACTAGGGCAGCAGAAATCACCTGACAACAATGCTTTAAAAGGTACCGCCTATCGATGTATCCAATTTTTTTTTGTAATATTACCAAAAACGGCAGAACCTAGCGCTAAGAGTCTTGGACAGTTGCGCGTCATCAAGATCCAGAGCAGTTACCTAGAGTCCTACCATTTTTCATGCAGAATGATGTATAATGTGCGTATACCAAATGATTATAAACATTAAAACATAACATTTCCAGAAAAAAAGCAATGATTCCTATGTTATGTATAATGACGTGATAGATGAAATGTAGCTTCATTATAATACAGCTTTACTCACATTGTGCAAATATCAGCATCAAATGAGGAGAACACGATCCTTCGACAGCCGGCCTTTTCTAAGACGGTTTTCAAAATTATATCCAGAAAGACGTTCATGTCAAAGTAACTCGACAAATTTCCGTCCCATTTCCCACTCTAATGCGAACAAGGGGCACAAGAATACATTTTATTTATTTCTTACAGATCAGTTGACCTGGTATTTCACCGCATTTACAAAAGGAACAAATAATGAATTGTGTTTGAAATTCTATTAGAGGTTAATGATAAGAATACTAAATGTCACAATATATGCAGGCCATCAAGTTTGGCTTGAGAAAGGGGGAGGTCTCTCCCGAAACGTTGCACGGTTCTTGCGCTACACCCGCCTGTCTGCTGTGTGTGCTCCAAGATGGAGAAGCCAGGCTATGCGTTTGTAACATGATGCGGTGAACCGATGATGCTACTGCCGCCTACTATGGATATATGCAAAAAGGAAATCGCCAGTAACAAACTTGTAACAGTTTGAAGTTTTATGTGTTTAAGACTTTTAAGACCTTTTGCTACTAATTGAAAGTATCTGCTACCGCTATTGCTTGTTAGATTGAATGGAAGGTTGAGGAGCCTCATCTAAGCAGATTGTGTATGGGGCGGCTAAAAAAATGTTATTACTACCAAGTGACTATTTATAAGTACAGTATATGCAGGCGTCATTGTATTCTGGGTTCTGTTGGTTGTTTAGGAGGCTTTTACAAGGCACTGTATATATACTGGTGCATCTAAAAAAATTAGAATATCACTGAAAAGATAATTGATATCAATAATTTAAGTCAAATAGAGAAACCCATATATTGTATAGACTCATTACAGTATGAATTTCAAGGTTTAATCTAATACATTTGTGAGTCCTATAGCAAATAAAAAGATAGTCCTGGACAACCCCTTTAATTTTCAATGATATTCTAATTTTTTTGAGATGCACTAGCATATACTATAAATAGTGTCTCAGATATGAATCCAAGAATTTGTGTTAAAATGTATTTAATGTTTTTTTTTTTCCAGCAAATATTTTATTAAGATTCACCAATAATACAAAGTGCTGTACAACATTCTGTGTCAGACTAGGGGAAGGGGAAGAGTAACACAGGGAAAATGTACTTAATGTCTTAATGTATTTTAACAACGGGGAAGCGGCAGAAGTGGAGGCAGAACAAGACTGGCTAGCTAGGATTTTCTGATGTGAAAGCTTTAGTGGTCGTCATTCTATTTCAAGTATAGCAATAAAAGTCAGTGGACGAGACTGAAATGTTGTTGAAGAGGTATTCCAATTGTAGGCAAAGGTAAATATTCTTATCAAATCATTTCTGTTCTTATTTTTCTTCATTACAAAGATACAGCAGGTTACCTATCTTGCTTATTTACAGATGGCCTCCTAGATAACCAACCACTGCTGCACTCTAGCCACCCAGCTTCCTCCTGCTCAGAAGACATGGCTGCTGAAGCACAGAGGTGATTGACAACCTAGGGAACCATCTGTAAAGATGCAAGATAGATAACCTGCTGAAATAAAGCAAAATCAGAAGTATATTTGGTAAGAATGTTTATTTATCTTTGTCTACATGTGTAAAGCTAAATCATGGGGATGGAAATATCATTTTAATACATATTTGACCCTGTGCACACTTCCCATAGTTTGCTTGTGCTGCCTGTATTTGGTTATAAGATCAAGGCAGGACCGAAACGCGTGACTGCGGTATGATGACTTCTCTACTTTGAAAAGATGTCTAAGGTAAATGGACCATGCACCAGACATCTGATTTGCCTTTCCTCAAAGCGTTGATGTGGATCTTACTAGAGGGCAGAGGTCTCTGGCTTTTCCTCTGCCATGAAAAGATGATAAAACAGATGCAACATTTGTAAATGAACAGTGACCTAAATGTGCTGGGGCCTTTGTAATGAGTATTATACAAGGCTTTGCTGCACACATGGGACAGCAACTACTGCAGATTCTGTTACATTGAAAGACATAGAAGGCAGGATTCAATGGCATAATATAGTCAAACAACACACATAAAATTACAAAAATGTCACCTTTTCTTGACAAATCCACTTGATTTCTATATTGAACCCAACATCTTCAGGAACAGACTCTAGCACCTAGAAAGCAAATGACATTATTTACAACTAGAACAAACATGGCATCAATGAAGGCCAACATAGAATATTTCCCGATATGGTGCCAACCGTGCAGTCACACTAGACTCCCTGACTTCCAGATGACAGCAGTCAGCGATCCAAAGGTCTCTGCATCAAGAGTCATTGGGGAGCATTGGTTGGAAGGTTGTAACCTCCAATATGTTCTCTGTATAATGGATTATAAAGTCAATTACTATAAAGCTGACTGCCGTAAAAATCAAAACATTTCTTTTTTTTGTAAAACCTGAGAGTGGTTTGGTATATAGTTATCCACCGTATCGATAGGAATAATATTGAAAACTGAAAAATCTTTATTATGTACTTCTGTACAGTGCCTTGCTACACTCTGTAAAAGATCTCCTTTCTTTGTACTAGCGTGGTGACCATTCAGGCGGACATGAAGGGGGCAGGTAGTCTTTCCAACATATTGTATAGAACATTTACACCTGAATGGTTTGGATTTTTACATTGCAAACCCTAAAGCCAAAAGGATTAAATTAGGTTTTTGAAGTAATTTAACATTACCATTTTTTTCCTGGGATATATACAGTGAAATATGAGGACCATTACAACCTGCAGACAGTAGATGTAACACCTATAGAATTGTGAGTAATTTTTGACTTGATGTCCATCTAAACATGGGTGATGGAACAAGCAAGGTTGTTATTGCTAATCTAACAGCTTTATCAGTTTTTATTAATATATAGGAATTTAGGTTATATCTTGCCGTGTTAATTACTAATTTTAACATATTTATTAGGAGTTTCGATTTATACCTTGGAGAACACCGACACTAGGACCCAGATTTCTAATGACACATGTGTTTGACAGCTCTCATTATCATTTTCCGCAACTCTGAGCCATGTGCTATGACACGAATAGTGATTGATTAACTTCTCATCCATTCAGAGCCTTTCTTACTATTGAACTAGAACTCATAAATCTAACGGGCTTCGTGTATAGCTAATGGTGTCTAGAGAACCGCCCATTGATTGTTCAGAAGTCTTATATAAACTGTTCCTAAAAGCAGAGTGATTATGCTCCTGAGGAAGTGCGGGTATACCGCAAGAAACGCGTTGAGCTTTTATATCGGTTTTAATTGTGTGTCAGCAAGAGTCTGTTACACTTTTAGACGATAAAAGTGAGTTTGTTTCTAGTGAGAGATCGCTGTTCCTTTCATCTCGGAGCGCCGGATCCAGCTCCATTTTGGATATCTCTATTGTTTCTGCCAAGGTCCAGTCGGGACTTGTGTATACATTTGGATCCAGGCTGCTATCTTCAGGGTGACGGTGCTAATAGCCCTAGAAGCTTTCTTGAGTGTTGTGCCTCTTTGGATTGCACAACCTCATCAGGCGAGAGCCTTTCATTTTTTGACTTACTCAATATCTCAACGGTATTACACTATTGTGCGCCCTTCCCCCCCTCTTTTTCTCTTTTATCTACTATATATATACATACACATACACATACACACACACAAAACACACAATACAACACACATCATACACACACACTACACACACACATACACCACAATACAACAACATATACAACAACATACACACACACATACACACAACACACACCAACATACACACACATACAACACATACAACACTACAAACATACACACATACACACACAAACATACACACACATACATACATACATATGTAAACTAGTAAATAATCCATCCCAGGCGGGTGACTGTATTAGAGAATGCAGTTGTTGCCCCAGGACAACAACTGCAATGAATACACACACAATGTGAAGCAGATGAGCGAAACACAAAGATTAGTGTAGAGCAGGCTCGGACTGGGCCGTCGGGGGAGTGGGGAATCCCCCGGTGGGCCCCCCCGAGCCGCTGGGGGCCCCGGAGGCAGTGCCGTCGCTCCCCGGGGCCCGGCCGCGCATCCGGTCATTGGACGCCCGGGACCTGCGTCCCGAGCGCCCAGAGACCGGCCCGGTAGCCGGGGACTAATGTCCCTGACTCCCGGGTCTGCGCTCCGCTGATCTCCCCGGCAGGCTGACGGTATTAGGCCTCCAGCTTGCCGGGCGCCGGCCCCTACTGCTGACTTAGGCGGCGCGGTGACGTCACTTCACCACGCCGCCTATGCAGGGCGCCAGTACGGAGCCGGCGGGGAGCTCAGAGTAGCTGGGACCTGCCAGGAGCGGGAGCCGGAGCCAGGTCAGTGGCTGGTTGTTTTTTTTTTTTTTGTTTTTTTAAACTATCTAAGGGGGGCCCTGGCTACTATGGGGGGGCCCCTGGCTACTATGGGGGGGCCCGGGCTACTATGGGGGGGGCCCTGGCTACTAAAGGGGGGCCCTGACTACCTAAAGGGGGGCCCTGACTTCCTGCACACTAGCTAAAGGGGGGGCTGACTTACTGCACACTAGCTAAAGGAGGCCCCTAACTACCTGTATACTACCTTAAAGAGACCCTTAACTACCTGTATACTACCTCAAAGAGATCCTTAACTGCCTGTATACTCCCTAAAAGAAACCCCTGCCTGTATACTACCTAAAGGGTAAGCCTGTAATTAACTATGCCTGTATACTCCCATAAAAGTAAACCCCTAACTGCTCTGGTAATACTAACTACTAAAGGAGATGCCTTTAACTCCTAGTATTAACTCTACCTAAAGGAGGCCTTAACTGTCTGTATACTACCTAAAGGGAGTCCCTAACTGCCTGTATACTCCTGCATTATCTCCAGGGGGGTTAGTCCTTTCCCCACCCTCCAACCCCTTAGGGTACTAGGCCTCTAAGTTATGACTTGTACCTGCTCTCCCACCCCTGGGCAGTTTGTATAGAGGTGGGAATAGGTAAAGAGATGCTGGAAAATTGAGGATTCTAAGATATTTGTGTGTAATTTCTGCAGGGATGAGTTGTGGCCGGGACAAGTCATCATGGCGGTGTGGAACGGATGCAGAAGAAAAGGGAATAAGAACGACTCGTGAGAGAAGAGAACGACTCCTCAGATAGGACGTCTCCGGTGAGTCCCTGGATGTAAGGGGTTATGTTACTTCTATATTGGATCAGTGCTGTATTCACTGTAATGTGACCTGAGCTGGTGTCTGACCACTATGTGGTCTCTATATGGAGGTGTTGTAGGTTATATCGGCGCGGTTATAGTGGCAGAGTACATGTGTCCCTGACTGTAAAAGTGAGGGAACACCTGACCCTGTGATAGGAGTTACACTTCTACTTTCTTGCTGGTGTTTATTTTAGAAGGTGGTGAGGTGCGTGACCAAGGGAAACGTGGAGGGGGATATTGTATGTGGGCTATTGGAGGGGGATATTGTATGTGGGTGGAGGGGGATATGTATGTGGGTGGAGGGGGATAGTGTAAGAGGGTGAGGGGGATACTGTAATGTGGGTGGAGGGGGATAGTGTATGTGGGTGAGGGGATATTGTATGTGGGTGGAGGGGATATTGTATGTGGGTGGAGGGGGATATGTATGTGGGCTGTTGAGGGGATAGTGTATGGGGTAGGAATGTTGGGTGGAGGGATATGTATGCGGGTGGAGGGGATATGTATGTGGGTGGAGGGGGATACTGTATGTGGGTGGAGGGGGATACTGTATGGGTGGAGGGGATAGTGTATTGGTGAAGGGATAGTGTATGTGGGGGGAGGGGATAATGAATTTGGGTGGATGGGGATATGTATGTGGGTGGAGGGGGATATGTATGTGGGTGGAGGGGGATATTGTATGTGGGTGGAGGGGGATAGTGTATGTGGGTGGAGGGGGATAGTGTATGTGGGTGGAGGGGGATATGTTATGTGGGTGGAGGGGGAAATGTATGTGGTGGGAGGGGGGATAGTTGGTGGGGTGGAGGGGATATTTGTATGTGGGTGGAGGGGGATATTGTATGTGGGTGGAGGGGATATGGTGGGATGTAGCGTGTGTTATGTGTGGAGGATAGTTATGGGGTGAGTAGAGATATGTTGGTGGAGGGTGGGGGGGGGGGGAATTTGAGGGGGGGGGTGGAGGGGAAGGTTAAAAAGGGAAAAATGTAGAAAAAGGGGTTTTGTACTTGCTATTGTAACACACAATACAGTTCTGTTTTGAACACTGCATTATGTGGTAAAATGGGAGCATTTAAGTCCGAGAGGCCGGTAATTTTTTCATGTACAGTAGGGTGGGCCCCCCAAGATCAACTCCCCTGTGGGCCCCAGACCCCCCATTCCGACACTGGTGTAGAGGGAGCTGGTCTCGCTACATTGCCGAGTGTGGGGCACAGTGGGGTACTC
Organism: Phyllomedusa bahiana; assembly: GCA_025379985.1. Taxonomy (NCBI): domain Eukaryota; kingdom Metazoa; phylum Chordata; class Amphibia; order Anura; family Hylidae; genus Phyllomedusa; species Phyllomedusa bahiana. The sequence goes on along the minus strand of JAODAL010014440.1, from coordinate 62,527 downwards.
TGGATGAACCTCTCTGCCCCACGAATGCTCGCTTTATTTACTTAGTTTCCAGGCTCTGTCTCAGGTATCTGACAAGATAACTTTATCACAGTATCCCTTCTGAGACTGAGGCAGAACCACAGGCAACAAAGGACACAAAAAGACCTTTTCATGCATTTTTCCAACCCTTTTTTTTTTTTATTGCCAATATCCCCTGACGCTCATGTATGAACTCCAATAACAGCGGGAATGCAGCCCCCCAGCACTGACTGCAGAGCTGATCAGGGTCTTCTGCTTCAGGACTTAGGTGCCTTACATGTCCTACTCCTTTTCTACATAGTGACCACTGCTGATGGTTTTCTTTATCACATATTGACCACTGCTGATGGTTTCCTTCATCACATATTGACCACTGCTGATGGTTTCCTTCATCACATATTGACCACTGCTGATGTTTCCTTCATCACATATGACCACTGCTGATGGTTTCCTTCATCACATATTGACCACTGCTGATGGTTTCCTTAATCACAAATTGACCACTGCTGATGGTTTCCTTCATCACATATTGACCACTGCTGATGGTTTTCTTCATCACATATTGACCACTGCTGATGGTTTCCTTCATCACATATTGACCACTGCTGATTGTTTCCTTCATCACATATTGACCACTGCTGATGGTTTACTTCATCACATATTGACCACTGCTGATGGTTTACTTCATCACTTATTGAACACTGCTGATGGTTTCCATCATCACATATTGACCACTGCTGATGGTTTCCATCATCACATATGACCACTGCTGATGGTTTCCTTCATCACATATTGACCACTGCTGATGGTTTCCTTCATCACATATTGACCACTGCTGATGGTTTCCTTCATCACATATTGACCACTGCTGATGGTTTCCTTCATCACATATTGACCACTGCTGATGGTTTCCTTCATCACATATAGGCCACTGCTGATGTTTCCTTCATCACATATTGACCACTGCTGATGGTTTTCTTCATCACATATTGACCACTGCTGATGGTTTCCTTCATCACATATTGACCACTGCTGATGGTTTTCTTCATCACATATTGACCACTGCTGATGGTTTTCTTCATCACATATTGACCACTGCTGATGGTCTCCTCTTTCACATATAGACCACTTACAGTCCCCACATATCCTGATCCTATCCCTTTCTGTTCTTACATATAGACTGCTGCTGAGGATTTCATCTTCATCCTTCTACATTGAAAGGTTCCATTTCACAAACTTGCCTGCTGTGGTTCCCCACTCACATGATACCATGCTTGTTTCCTTCACTAACATCATCATCACTCTGGTTTCTACATACACAATCCTCCTCTGTGTGTTTGCAGTGGTAAACATATAGACCTGTTGTCCCTCATCACTATACCACCTGGTCCTGTTGTGCGGCTGTAATCATGGCAAAATATAGAATAAAGTCTTCTGCAGTCCTCCTGCGCTTCTCAACTCTGTCTGCATCCAGAAAATTGGCCCACATATATAAATGTCTTAGTGTGTCACATAACAATCCAACACACGGTGGCAGTATTTATGTTAGTGACACCAGGACTGCTAAGAACTGATATTATATATATATATATACACTGTCTATTTATTCATATCAAAATATATACATATGATATGGTTTTTTCTCTATGACCATGTATGTATATATACTTATATATATTGACACACTCACTGTAATTACACATCCACATCATCACCACATCATATGTATATATACTATGCAATCATCATATCTGTAGCCACCCAGCTGACCTGTTTTCCTTCATCCAATCCACTCTGAATTGCTTCACCATCTTATCCACCTCTCTCCTTCACTCCTCTGCCTCTCCCTCTGCATCTTCCACTGCTTCCCATTGCCCATGCGATATTCATTTCAAGCTACTGACACATGCCTAAAGGCTTCTCCAATGACACTCTTCCTCCTCTATCACATATGCGCACTATTCCCAATATCCCCCTCCATCGCACCCTTTCCGTCTTACCTAACTTGGACGTTCTCCTCTGTCTCTCCCACTTATCAGCTCCTCACACAACACGTCTGGCTCAGACTTCTCCGTGCTTCATCCCACACACTCCTGGAACTCCACTGCCAACACATCAGACTCTCCTCCACTTTCAGCAGCTGTCAAAAGCAACCTGAAATACCATATTCTTCAGGCTGCCTATAACCATCATAAACTTGTAATCTACTGCAGTCCTCCACAGACTTGTCTCCCTCACCTCTGTCTCTTCCCCTCCTTGTGAGATTGTAAGCCCTTCGCGGTGGTCCTAACAATCCCCACGTCATGCAATTGTCATTTATCCTTAGCACACTGTACTAGTTATGACTTATTATTGTATTGTAACCACCTCGAATGTACAAGCGCCCTGGAATCAATGCAGCTATAATACAAATAACACTAAATAAAATAATATATAATAATAATAATATATATATATACACACACATATATATATATATATATATATAGATATATATATATATATATATATATATATAAATCAATTTCTAAGAGTTAAACTAGTATAGGACAGATTTAAGGAGGGCACTCTTTACCATTTGAAGGGAAGGAAATGGCTGATTATCGGACACAGAACATTCGTCATCCGTGGAATCTGCAGATATTAAATATCAGAGGTTATAACATTTCACAAAAATAAGACATTCACATATAATATAAGCAGCCCACAGAGTTGAGAGAGACTCACTTAATCTCTGTTCACATCGATGTGGTTTCCATCACAAACAGAAAGCACACTGCAGTGCTGAATTACATGCACAAAACATGCTGGTGGCAAGTGATGGACCCCACTGACTATACTAGACTAAAAACACTATACTGGGCTCTGCCTGTCATATTGATAGAAGGACTAGAGCTACATGTTTTGCTATTCTTCCTGTGAAATACAATGGAATCCGAGATGAAGCTCCCAATGTAAACAGAGACTTAAAGTTAGTTGAAGGTAGGGATCATGATGGACAATGGGTAAAGACAAACTAATCACAAAAAGTTAAGGATATTTGGCCATTGTTAAAATTTCAAAATACACAACATTTTTTTTTTTTCTAAATGAACGGAATAAGAGCATCTCTTAACTTTACAATGCACAAGTCCAACTGTTCAATGTTTCGGTACTTTTTGCACAACTTACTGATCTCTAACAAGGAGCTTAATGGCAAAATTCACAACAGGTGTTTGATTCCTGAATCCCTCAATAAATTTAGGGGAACAATCTGATTTGGGATTTAAACAGTCCTCCTCATCAGGCTGTTCACATTTTGACATCCTGAGACCAAGACAACACCTAACAATTGACCTCACCATTGCAAGGCTTCCAGCAGGATGCTCTCAGTTAGAAGTGGCCACTGAGCTTAGAGTATATATCAAAAAACTCCACGGACGTCAGCATCTTCATCAAGTGGGTATACATTTAATCACTCCATGTGAGTAAACATACAGCACAACGTTAAGCGGTATAGAAAGGCCAGCGCTATATGTTTAGTCACATGGAATGAATAAATTTATACCCACTTAATGAAGATGCTGACGTCCGTGGAGTTTTTGATATATGGACTATATGGTGGCGAGTTGTGACTTAACACACCAAGTGGACAGTCTGGGCATGTTTATTAGCCCTACTTTTTGACACAAGGAGTGGATCATTTTGTATTACTGAGCTTAGAGTGTCACAGAATGTCATCAGCAGGTTGTATCAGAGATACAGAGACTGGAAGAGTCACAGAAAGGTAAAGAAGTGGATGCCCTTTCGTTAAATCACACAAGGATGACTACTTCATTATAAACAATGCCCTGCGGAACCAGATGATGAATGCCACACAACTCCAGGCACGATTAAGGGAGGTGAGAGGCAGCTTAGTGTCACGTCAAACCATTTGTAACGGTTAACATTAGCGTGGTCTGTGTGCTAGACAACCTGACCACACCACCAAGCACAGGCATTATTGTCATGCTTGGGCCACGGAGCATCTGTGCTGGACAAGGGACCTGTGGTCCTCAGTACTGTTCAGTGACGAAAGTTGATTCACTCTGAGCAGAAATGATGGCCCTCAACAATGCTAGAAATGTCAAGGAGAGCTCTATGCGTCAACCACTGTTGTCACCAGATGAGCCGTTGGTGGTGGTGTTAAGATGCGTGCAGGTGTGTCAGGTCAATACAGAACTGCCCTAACACTATGTAAATAATGTGAACATCATTAATCCAGTCATTGTGCGTCTGCATGAGCTACACAGGGCGAATCTCATCTTCATGGACAACAATGCTCCAGCTCATCGAGGTCACATAATTAGGGAATGGCTGTTGAAGACTGGGGTACATCAAATTCAGAGGCCTGCACGTTCTCCAGACCTGAACCCCCTAGAAAACCTGTGGGATCAGCTGAGTCACCATGTAGAAGCTCGTAACTTTGTACTCCTGAACCTCAATGAGCTGAGGGGTGCCCCTTTAAGAAGAGTGGGATGCCATGCCTCAGTGAAGAACATGCAACGTTGTTGTCAAGCTGTAGCTGATGCTCAAGGACACATGACAGGTTATAGAGACACTGACACTTTTTGATGGGGTATACTCTCCACTGCTGGCTTTTTTACATTAAATTGTTTGATAAAACAAGTGATACAATATGTAAATTTGTACTTTTTTCATAGATTTTGCCCAAAAGCCAAATATCCCTAACTTTTTGTGAGTAGTGTTCTATAATCTACTTCTAAGTCTGGTCCATGGAGGTCCCACCTACTATAAAAAAAAAAATCTGCTACTAATGTCTTGATGCAAACAAACAAGTTCAGAGAACTTTTGGAGTCTATGCCATAAGCCGTTTTAGGGCACGTCCCACGGCACAGGAAAAATACCGGTTGGTATTTGTCTGGTTTTTGTGTCGTGCACATGGCCGACGGAGTTCGGCTTTTCTCCGCGATGAGCAGAGAAAAGCCCTTCCCCTATTCATATTCCGTCCGAAAACCGGACGGAACAATGAACATGTACAACGTTTTGTCGGGCCGCTGGCGGTTTGAAAAACCACCGGCTAGAAAACCCGCGCAGTGGGGACTGTTGCACAGGTTTTCCATCGCGGCCCGTTTAAAAGCTTGTGGCCGTTTGTTCAGACGTCTTATCCGACCGGTATTTTTCCGTTTTTTGTGCCGTGCACACGGCCGTAGGGGGGCGTCTTTTCTCCGCGATGAGCGGGGGACATGGCCGTAGCAGTAAGGAGGAACTACACAATACAGGCCAGTTCGCTTTAATGTTCTGGATGATGGGTGTACTTTCACTCAAAAAAATTAAGAAAAAAGAAGCTCTTAAACCATTTGTGTAGAGCTGGTAACGGTTACCTTCATCTTGTACCTATTGTTGTCATCTTGCTGTGTTGGGGGAAGGTTTGCCTCCTGATAGAAGCTATACCATGAGTCATAGCTTGTTAAATAACACATGCAGCACGTGTTGGTGCACTAATCACTCATGGTAAAATATTGTGCGGTGAAAAAGTTACCTGGGTGACACCTATTATTGTATAATTTATGCATTAAAAGGAGCCTATCATCAGGTGCGTTATGCTGCTCTGAGAGCAGGATGTAATAGCAGAGCAGAACTGAGCTCTGTGATGTTTAGGTTTATATGATTTGGAGCAGGATTGGAGTAAAAAGCAGAGTAAATCCTGACTAGACAGTAGCAGTCCTCATACAATGATTGACAACATTCCCTGCATCAGTGTGTATACAGAACTGTCAATCGCTATATATAGAGGGGGGGACAGAAGGACTGCCCACGCTATGGGGGCCTAATCATACAAATCAGAGTTAGGCATATGGTACAAATATAAATGAAGCATACATGAACCTTTTGCTTTTAGACTACTACGTACCAGAGTGATCTTGAAACTTTAGCGCAGTCACGTGAGCCAGCTGAAAAGAAAGCGAGGAATTTAAGAACAACTTGCATTAAGGATGTGAAAAACAGGCAGAAATTTTAACATTATAGTTGCTGTAAGATTTAGTTTTAGTCGGGAAAACGTAAGGCCTTCTGTATTAAAACTGTCTAGGTGTAAGACCTTCTTTGTTGCCCATAGCAACCAGAGCGCCCCTTTCATTTCATATAGAGCTCTGACAAAAAAATAAAAGGAGAGCGCTGATTGGTTGCTATGGGCAACAAAGAAAGTCTTAGACCTAGAAAGTTTTCATACATGAGGTCCTTCATGTAGCCACATTTTTCATGGCAACTGAGGAAAAGTGTAGTTGTCTATATCTTTCCCTGCCCGCCGCACATGAAGGATCCACTGATCGCTGGGGGAACTGCATACCGAAAGGGGGTTGCTTTGTTCGAACCACTTAAACACAACCATGTTATTCCAAACAGACGATGTCCATCTTAGTTCTACAGCTACCTGTTGGCTATGTACAGATTGCATACAAAAACACTGAAAAGAAAAAAATCTGAGAAAAACAAACAGCAGTTGCTAGATAGCAGCCAGAACCACAACCTCTAACCTTCGTGCAAGGATGTTAAACATAGAAAAATAGAGGAAGTTGTGGTGACCAGATTTAACCCATTCAGGATGCAAGCCAAGTCTACTTGTCATGAGTGGCGGGCTGCAATGTGCATACGCCTCATGTGGATCATGCTGTAGAAGGAGGGCAGCTGTAATACACAGCCACAGCTCTGCTCTAATGGCCTCCGTTTAACTATTTGAATATCTTGATCAACCCTGACAGAGGCAGTGCATGGAGAAGACAGAGTGTGGGACTCCTCTTTAATAAGATCACAGGGTATCCTTGTGAAGCGGTCAAGGCTTGTACCTAGAATGGGCAGATATTCAGCAATTGCCAATAAAGGTGCCATCATAGACATCACCTATCCACATGCACACGTCTGCCCCATTCAAAGTCTAAGATTGAAGCAGAAAGCCAAGTGCTAACTAGATCATCTTCGTTGGTTCCATAGACTTTGAACGGTGCAATGACGAAACACGAGCACTGCTGCTGCATTCATAGGGGCCAATTACACGGCACAGGACAAATAACGGTCGGTTTATGCACACAGCCGGTTAGCGGAGAAAAACCCTCTCCCTTCACATAGACATGTTCATATTCCGTCTGAAAACCGGTCAGAGGAATAAACATGTTCTATGCTTCTCGGACCACCGGCGGTCTAAGAAGCCGTCAGGCGGAAAATCCGTGCAGTGGGGACCGCTGCACGGATTTTCCATTAAGGTCCATGTAAAAGTTTGTCTGCCGGTTTGCAGCCAGTTTTCAAAACCTAAAACGGTCTGCAAAACCATCTGAAAAACAGTGCCGTGGGGACAAGGCCAAAGACTTTCTTGGTGTGCAAGCCAAGTCAGGGAGGATGGTGAATCCCCATATAGTGACCAGTAGTGGTCCCAGGGATCAGACATTAATCATCCATCATGTGGAAAGGTGATAAATGTCTCCAGTGGAACACCCTTTAAAGAGGATGTACCACCAAAGACTTTGATAGCCTATCGCTAGGATACGTCATCAAAGTCTCATAGGTGCTGGTCCCACCTCTAAACCCACACCTATCTCGGGAACAGGCCTCCAACAGTTTGGGCTCAGAATGGAGAGCCAGTTGTGCTTCCGCACAAATCTCAATCTGTTCTAGTTCTATGGGAGTTCCGAGTACAGCAGAACACACCGGTCACCTGTACTCAGATTCCACCATAGGACAGAATGGAGAGTCATGTGCAAGTGCAACCAGCTCTTCCTTCTCAATCGAAACCTTTGGGGGTCCATTCCCTAGATAAGTGTGGGTCCCAAAGGTGGGACCCACACCTATTAGACCTTGATGGCATTTCCTAGCGATATGCCATCAAAATGTATGTTGTTGACACCTCTTTAAATTTTATATACCTTATAATCAGGGGCGTAACTACAGGGTGTGCAAAGGTAGCAGTCGCTACCGGGCCATGCAGCCTGAGGGGGCCCCAAAAGCCCTTCTGCCACAGCATTGTAAATGGCACATGGTAGCAGAGGGGCCCATTTCATGAATTGCACCAGGGCCCAGAAGCTTCAAGTTACGCCTCTGCTTATAATGGTTATATTTAGAGACAAAACTAGTGCTGAAAAAAAACAAGCCCTCTTACGACTATGTTAATAAAGAAAAAAAAAGTTATGGCTAAAATAGGCTGGTCAATAAGAGGGAGAAACGCTAACGTATAAGTACAAAAATATGGCAACTACATAAGATCTCATTGTGGAAAATGCTGATGTGGTATATTGTGCCATAAAGATGAAAAATACCTTTAATAGCTGAAGCTGGTCGTACGAGAGCTCCTTCACAGGAATCTCAAATAGCTCTACCGATGAAGCATTAGCTTTCTGTAATAAAAAGAAAAGTTATTTTAATTAAAAGTCTTTTGTTATAAATGACTCGCCGCACTCTTGACCTGAATATATATTACACGCTTGCTTTCTTCAAGCACCATTCTCAATACTACATAAGTACAAATCAATTATGGTACTGGCAATGTTAAAGGTTGTGTTTTTTTTTTTTTTTTAACTTCCTTTCAGTATTTTAAACACTAGGAGTATAATATGGTAGTGATATGTGGCGGTATTATTTTGTCATGATGTGCCAGTATTTGGTCCTTCTATATTGTTATTGGCAATATTGGTTTTGGTATATTGATTTGGTCAGTAATATTATGATGGTATTAGTCACTATATGGCAGTGATATGTTGTGGTATTATTTGGTCTTAGTATATTGTTGTTATTGGTAATATTGGGCAAACACAACATTTATAATTTTGTACTAATGGGTAAAACACTGGCTAAAACATTGAAAAAGACTTGGGACTACTGGTGTACCACAAATTCAACTTTCAATAAATGTCAGGCAGCTGTCGGGATGGATTTGGAGGCATAGATGATAAAGGTAAGAAACTTTGCCTCCGATGGCTTGCCAGAGACTTTATTTACCTCCTTGTGATGTTCTCTGTGTTGTTTGTAGCCTCCGTTCTCTGCAGCCAAACAGCAGCATTTCCTGTTTAAAATCAATTTCGCTCTGCCCTTCAAAACTAGAAGCCCCAGAAGCATTTGCTGTGCTTTGTCTATCTTACCCTCAGTGCACAGGCCCAGTTTTCTCCCTAATTTCGAAAGCTTTAGTAAGTGAGACCAAATGAATGTGGCTTCAGGGGCTGCCCTGGAAAAAGCCAAACCCATTTAGTTACCTGATCTCCTGGGTTCCACACACAGTTGTTTTCTGTATGTACGGACAGGTAGAACTACGGAGCCTTTCGTCAGCAAATAGTTGATGCTGTACTACCAGAATCCCATAAAAGTATATCACAAAATTACCTAACTTTGGGAGATGTATTATTCAGACCAATTTTTTTTTTCCAGTGAACAACCCCTTCAACATGAAGGAAGTTATGGCTTAAAATAACGAAAGCAAATACATTTACCTTTTTCATAGATATACAGCATGTGAGATCATGATAGATGACTGGAACATGATCCTTGGAAAGATGAACATCAAATTCGACAAACGCAGCGCCCTAGAAGAAAAAAAAAAATCTATACTGTCAAAAAATCTATACATTGTTAACGATACAGTCACTGCTTAACATTTGTCCAGCTTGCTCATACAAAATGCCTTAATTTATGAAAACCAGGGCTGTGGAGTCGGCAAGCCAAAGCCCCGACTCGGACTCCTCAATTTCCCAAACCTCCGACTCCTGACTCCCTCATACACGGCGCATGTTTAAGTGATAACTTTACTGTAGTAAATTGGTAACATCAGGCTCTTTATCACCTTATGATACAATAATCAAGCTATTTAGGTAGAACAGACACTCACAAGCAAAAGGGTAACAATGTTTTGATTGTGGGTAGAGTTGAAGAAAAAGCTGTATTTGTCCAGTCTGCACCAACATTGGGAAGTGTAGAAGAGGAAACCCGGGATCAGATTTTGGGTCAAGATATTGCTTGAATCTGATCCAGAGCCCAGAAGGATTCAGGCAAAAGCTGAAAGCCAAAGGTGGAATTTACCAAATAATTACTAAATACAAATAACATTTTGATTTTTAGGAGCAAAACAGTAACAAAGCAGTTACAGGAAAGAACCTGCAGATCCCAAGCAGATGCTAAATACTTGCAAGTCAAGTTTATGTATAAAATAGGTAAGATGATTGTATATAAAATTACAGTAGCCTCATTACAAAGCTGTAGTTTGGGTGGAGAGATATGGAGCCTGAAAGTCTCAAGTTCAAAACAATGTTACCATTTTGCTTGTCAGTTTAAAATATATTTATTGGATATGACTTTAGAACACAAAAAAATTGTAAATATACAAAATACTGCAGGAACATTTGTGGAGTTCTCTGAATTTGTTCTGGAGAAATAGTATTGCCTCCCTCAGATCCTGCATACATGACCTCACATCTGATCTCATTATTTCCAGGCTAGAGAACGGCCTCTCTTACACTAACTTGGGTTGGGGGAAAGCGGTACCACAGGGGCAACATCTCTAAACAATGTCAGGGTATAAAGGAATTGCTCAGCCACAGTCAGTTTTGATGAATGGTTAAACTTTTTCTTTTTTGAAAGCAGGTAAAAAATTTTGCTGAAATCTGTTTGCCATGGAGCAAAAATCTTTCCCCGGGGGCAGCGCTTTGCCTGCTCCATGTCATCAATTACACTCCTCATGTATAAGGCCGAAAGATATGGGAGCGTAGCACTGGGGGGAACGCCCCAATTCCTCTTGCTCTTGCCCTGCATCGAAACTAACTGGACCAACGAATGATATATTTTGGGAGTTGGAGTCGGTCCCTTTTATGACGACTCCGACTCCTGCAAAATAGGCACCGACTCCGACTCCACAGCCCTGATGAAAACGGTCAGTTAGGGTTTGTTCACACAGGCAAATTTTTGCGCGCAATTCGCTGCGTATTTGTGCTCTAATACGGGCGAGATGCGCGCCAAAATTACGGTAATCCATAGTTCTCACAGAGAACTATGGATTATGCCTCCTATCCCCGCTTGTACAATACGATTGTATTATACGCGCGGGGAGATAAGTGACATGCCAATTACTTGCGGCGAATACGCGCCGCAAGTAATGACTGTCAATGATCAGCGCAACTCCCAAAGCATCCAGCGTATTGCGGCGCGTACTGTACGCGCCGCGATTACGCCGTGTGAACATACCCTAAGACTTTCTTAGTTGCCCCTAGCAACCATTCAGAACTCGGCTTTAATTTTTTCAGAGAAGTATAAGAAATGAAAGCTGAGCTCTGATTGGTTGCTAAGGGCAACAAGGACAGTCTTACTGAGACAGTTTTCATAAATGAGGCCCATAATTTTTGGTTCGCAGGGTGTAATTCCCATCTTCTCGTGTTGAAACCAGCCACTGTTATAACAGTAGTTAATAAAGTAAGGTTATTACATTTTTAGATTTCAATCGGCTTTCTCTTCTGTGTTACTATATCACCAACCCATGATGTCCCAGCAAAGAGTCATATAAGCAGATGGAACTAATACCATCTCTACCTGTTGGTGCTGCTTGAGACTAACAGTGTGGCTGGTTTTTCAGCAATATTATTTAAATAAGCTAAGAAAGCAGAGGAAGTCAATTAACTGAGACAACGGTTTTACAACCAAAGTTAAAATGAACCCTTTAAGCGGTTTATAAGAACGGTAGTAACCTCATGTAATTTATATGTTGTTTCTGTTGACATCACTTTTAAAGGGGGTTACTCGCTACAAAGATCATATTTGTAATGATGGGGACAGTAAAAATAAGCACTTTTGCAATTGGTTTGCATTACCTAAATCATTTATTATAGCAGATGTAAGCTAATCTGTGTGTCTAGAGCTAAATAGGCAACCTGAGGTCAGGCCACGCCCCCTCTGCTGTGATTCGCTGACTGATATTTAATTCAGTCTGTTGGGATATGCCCCCTGGAAGGGACACGCCCCCTGTGCTGTGATTGGCTGCCTGCACGCTGTGCTTATTCCCCTCTGAGCTGTGGAAAATGAAAGTGAAAGCCTCAGGTTTTTGTGATGTTTGCATCTGTATAATAAAAGCTGCCTGAGCTCCTCTATGCTCATCATCCAGTGACGGCTCTAATGTGAAGGATCTGGACAATTACGGAGTCTCTAGTTGCTAGAGTCACTCTCCCCCCCCATATAACACAGCCTTATACACGCTCTCCTGCCTGATAACAGAGTGGGGAGCAGAGTGCATTTCTCACATTTGTTTCACCATTTCAGGCTGTATGTGTAACTCTTTACACCAATGCAGGTGTTCTAGTTACAAGGAGCTTGTGGAGGGAGGTTACAGCTCTGCAGACATGAGAACTGAGCACTGCAGGAGGTCTGCAGAGCTGTGACATCCTCTCCCTTCCCCCTGCTTACACAGAACGATGATGTCACAACTCTTCAGTGAGGGAAGACACACCCCCCACCCCCCAGTACGACAGACCTGTCCCTGGAGTTAAAGCTGTAAGAGACATAAACAGCTTAAGTCTGCGATGAGAAAACCCCTTAAAGTCCAAATTTATATTCAGTATAGGACACTTACATTCTCATCAAATGCTAAAGCCCTATGTACATTTCGCAGAAAAAAACTGCGTAGAATAAATGAAGGCGCTGTGGATTTTTGCATCTGCAGCATGCTCATTATATGCATGGATTGTGTCTGGAAAATCCCTTATTGAATGACAATGAGGAGAGTCCTCGTGTGGATCCAATGGCACATCTGTAGCAAAAATTAGACTGCCAGATTTAAAGGGGTTGTCTCGCTACAAGGATTGCTTTTTATGTTAAAGATCTTGCAAAAACAAGTCACTTTGCAATTTGTGTCCATTAACAGTATCCTACTTGTTCTGAGATATCCCCTCTTGTATGGGCTACATCAGCTCCTCAGGTCGCTATAGCTACAGACCTGTTTAATCTCTCCTGATAGGCTGCCAGCACTGGTTGCTATAGCAACAGACCTGGCTTCTACTGCAGCCTAGTAGAAGACAATAAACGCCCCTGAATTAAAAATGAAACCAAGAAAACAGGATGGAGGTAAAATGAATCAATGTAGTTAGACAACCCCTTTAATTTCTGTTGTGCATTTACACATGGGATTTACCTGTAGCAAACATCAATGTGTGAACATAGCCCCAGATTGAGAAAACTGTGTGTGCTAAATATTGCCTACAAAAAACCTGCTCGTTTTAGAGCCGTTTGGCCATAAAAGTACAATGTACCAAAACTAATGCGAAAATTCTTTTGGCATTCAACCTCAGATGATCTGGTTCTATTTTAACATGCTAAACCTTCTAAATATTTATTAAGAGATCAAACTCAACATTTTTTGCACTGATAAGCACTAAAGGGCTTTTCTCACCATGCAGATTCACAGCCACAGAGTAAGGAGTGCTATCAGGATTTCCGCTGGTTTTTTACCCAGATTTAATCCAAATCATAAAAACCAGAGAAAATACAGATCGGACTCTTTAAAGGGGTTTGGCCGCGATCTAATTTTGATGTGGGATCCTCCAAAATGGGCATTTAATCAATGTTCTTAATATATGTCATTAAAAAATATGTACCCTGCAAGAGCCTCAGTCTTCTTTTCATGTGTGTACCGCTCGTTGTCAGGGGCTCCGACCAGCTCTCCTGCTTCTCTCTGGCTGGCTGCGCTTGCGTAGTTCTCTCTTCATTGCCAGACATGCTCAGTGTCTCCCGGCCAGGATGCTCTATAGTATCTGGAGAGCAGAGCAGTGCTACTGGCCATGGGCATTAGCTCTCTCTCAGCCACATCCCCTCCTAGTCAGTGTCTGCACTAACATTACAATTGCTCTCTGACTTTCCTAGACAGTCTTTCCTGCTTAGGTAAGCCATAGAGGCATTGTAATGTAATTAGATAAGTAAACATGCCAACAGTTAGGGCAGGCTGGCTGCTTATCTTATCTCCTCTCCCAGGGCTGAACAATGCCCTCAGGACTGAATTATGAGTATTTAGCCTCAGAACTCATCATAGCAGGAGACTGAGTTTTCTTTTTTTACACAGAAGAAAGTAATGCCCCATTTTTCAAACATGAAGAGGACGGAGGGGACCAGGGAGGTAAAACCCCTTTAGGGCATGTCCCCACGGCACGGGTTTTCGGCCGAAAATGAGCACAATGGTGCTCTATGGAAAACCCGTGCAGCAATCCCCCCTGCATGGGTTTTCCGTCCGGCGTTTTTTTCCGCCCACGGTCCGGCCGCAAAACATTGTGCTAGCATACTCTTCCGTCCGGTTTCCGGATGGAATCTGTGCAAGCCAATGTGAAGGGGGAGGGCTTTTCTCCGCTCATCGCGGAGAAAAGCCACCCCCCCCCCCACCCCCCGTGGCCGTGGGGACAGCCACAAAACAGGACAAATGCCATGCCATCCTATGCCGTGAGAACGCTCCCTTAAGAGACAGTGAGAGTCCTGCGTAACCCACCCATATGCAGTGATTGACACCTTTCTTTGTATCAGTGTGCAATTACTTTATGTGGGCGAAGTAAGCAGTATTTCCACGATTTTAGTATTTTCTCTGCGTCAAATCATCTAAACCACATCTACATCACAGAGCTCAGCTTCACTCCCTCCATCACATCCTGCTCTTAGAGAGGGCAGCACAAACCTCCTAACGGGTTTCCTTTAAAGTGAAAGTCCAGATTTTTCCCCCAATCTAAAAAGATTATAAAATTCTGTGCCTAATAATTTTACAATATATCTTTTTAATAGTTAAAGCTATGTTTTTACATTAAACAGCTCTAAACGCCCTGCAATCCCTCTGGTTAGATACATTTTCTGACAGTTTGTTCACGAGTACAAGCAGTGTCTTTCAAAATTATATGGCCCCCTTGAACTTTTCAACCTTTTGCAACATTTCAGGCTTCAAAAGATATAAAATTTTAGTTTTCTTGTGAAGAATAAACAATAAGTGGGACACAATTGTGAAGTGGAACGAAATTTACTGGATATTTTAAACTTTTGTAAAAAATAAACTGAAAAGGGGCGTGCAATATTATTCGGCCCCTTTACTTTCAGTGCAGCAAACTCACTCCAGAAGTTCAGTGAGGATCTCTGAATGATCCAATGTTGTCCTAAATGACTGATGATGATAAATATAATCCACCTGTGTGTAATCAAGTCTCGGTAAACGTACCTGCTCTGTGATAGTCTCAGGGTTCTGTTTAAAGCGCAGAGAGCATCATGAAGACCAAGGAACACACCAGGCAGGTCCATGATACTGTTGTGGAGAAGTTTAAAGCCGGATTTGGATACAAAAAGATTTCCCAAACTTTAAACATCCCAAGGAGCACTGTCCAAGCGATCATATTGAAATGGAAGGAGTATCAGACCAATCTACCAAGACCCGGCTGTCCCTCTAAACTTTCATCTCAGACAAGGAGAAGACTGATCAAAGACGCAGCCAAGAGGCCCATGATCACTCTGGATGAACTGTAGAGATCTACAGCTGAGGTGCGAGAGTCTGTCCATAGGACAACAATCAGTCGTACACTGCACAAATCTGGCCTTTATGGAAGAGTGGCAAGAAGAAAGCCATTTCTGAAAGATATCCATAAAAAGTATTGTTTAAAGTTTGCCCCAAGCCACCTGGGAGACACCAAACATATGGAAGAAGGTGCTCTGCTCAGATTAAACCAAAATCCAACTTCTTGGCCACAATGCAAAATTATATCTTTGGTGTAAAAGCAACACAGCTCATCCCCCCTGAACACAGCATCCCCACTGTCACACATGGTGGGGGCAGCATCATGGTTTGGGCTTTTCTTCAGCAGGGACAGGGAAAATGGTTAAAATTGATGAGAAGATGGATGGAGAAAAATCCAGGACCATTCTGGAAGAAAACCTGTTGGAGTCTGCAAAAGACCTGAGACTGGGACGGAGATTTATCTTCCAACAAGACAATGATCCCAAACACAAAGCAAAATCTACAATGGAAGGTTCACAAATAAACGTCTCCAGGTGTTAGAATGGCCGAGTCAAAGTCCAGACCTGAATCCAATCGAGAATCTGTGGAAAGAGCTGAAAACTGCTGTTCACAAACGCTCTCCATCCAATCTCACTGAGCTCCAGCTGCTCACAAACGCTCTCCATCCAACCTCACTGAGCTCCAGCTGTGCGCCAAGGAAGAATGGGCAAGAATTTCAGTCTCTCGATGTGCAAAACTGATAGAGACACACCCCAAGCGACTTGCAGCTGTAATCGCAGCAGAAGGTGGCGCTACAAAGTATTAACTTAAGGGGGCCGAATCATTTTGCACGCCCAAATTCTCAGTTTTTTATTTTTTACAAAAGTTTAAAATATCCAATAACTTTCGTTCCACTTCACAATTGTGTCCTACTTCTTGTTGATTCTTCACCAAAAAATTAAAATGTGATATTTTTATGTATGATGCCTGAAATGTGGCAAAAGGTTGAAAAGTTCAAGGTGGACGAATACTTTCGCAAGGCACTGTAACTGATATTTGTGCAATTGTGGCAACGCTAGCCACTAAGTAAATGTGGGACAAAAGTTGATCCTGTTTTCTCCCTACAGAGTAATGATTACCACTCATACGCATTAATAAGTTGTTAGATTCTGGAAATAGCAATTAAAAAAAATAAAGAAAGAAAAAAATATTTACATGGTTGGCAGCACTTTTTAATGAGGCCACAGTGTTTTCTCGGATTTTGGCCAACCTATCAAACAAAAACATGACATATGAGATACAAAACAAAAACAGTTACAAAATAAGTGTTATATCTACAGTAATATATACTCAATTTACATATATTTGGCTATTTTCTGTGAAGCATACAGTTCAAAATACTGGATCTCAAAAAAAAGGAACAAACTAAAAGCAAACTATAATTTCCCAAACTTTTCACAGGTCATAGTGACACACAGTTGAAACCAGAAGTTTACATACACTATATAAAAAGACACATATGCATGTTTTTCTCACTATCTTGACATGAAATCAGAATAAACCTTACCCGTTTTAGGTCAATTAGGATTACCAAAATTATTTATGTTTGTCAAATGCCGGAATAATGAGAATTTTTTAATGCATTTTTACTACTTTTTACAAAGTAAATCGTTTCCATACATTATTAGTATTTGGTAGCATTGCCCTTAAACTG
Source organism: Phyllomedusa bahiana (assembly GCA_025379985.1). NCBI lineage: Eukaryota > Metazoa > Chordata > Amphibia > Anura > Hylidae > Phyllomedusa > Phyllomedusa bahiana. Next base: position 45,347 of record JAODAL010014440.1, on the reverse strand, counting down.
TATGACTTTGGTCAAACATTTTGGATATCCTTCCACAAGCTTCTCATAATAGTTGGTAGGAATTTTGGCCCATTCCTCCTGACAGAACTGGTGTAACCGAGCAATGTTTGTAGGTCATCTTGCTCGCACCTGCCTTTTCAGCTTTGCCCATAAATTTTTAATAGGACTGAGATCAGGGCTTTGCGACTGCCACTCCAAAACATTGTAACCAGTTTGGCATTATGCTCTGAGTCGTTGTCCATTTGGAAGACCCATTTCCGCCAATCTTGAACTTCCTGTTTGATGTCTTCAGATGTTGCTTCTTTATTGCCACAATCTTCTTTCCTCATGATGCCATCTATTTTGTGAAGTGCACCAGTCCCTCCTGCAGAAAAACCCCACAACATGATGCTGCCATCCCCGTGTTTCACAGTTGAGATTGTCTTCTTAGGCTTCCAAGCTTCTCCCTTTTTCCCCCAAATGAAAAGATGGTCACTATAGCCAAACAATTCAATTTCAGTTTCATCAGACCACAAGACAAGTCTCCAAAAATGTAGGTCTTTGTTCCTGTTTGCATTTGCAAACATGAATCTGGTTTTTATGTTTCTTTTGGAGGAATGGCTTCTTCCTGGCAGAGTGGCTTTTCAGCCCATGTTGATACAAAACTCGTTTCAATGTGGGTAATGACACAATATTACCAGCCTCCGCCAGCACCTTTACAAGGTCTTTTGCTTTTGTTCTTGGGTTGATATGCACATGTCGGACCAAAGCACGTTAATCTCTGAGACACAAAACCTGTCTCCATCCTGAGCGGTATGATGGTTGGACATTCCCGTCTTGTTTGTACTTGCGTATAATTGTTTATACAGAAGAAGGAGACACCTTCAATTATCTGGAATTTGCATCCAAGGATGATCCAGACGTGTGCAAGTCCACAATACTCTTTCTGATATCTTGGCCGATTTCTTAAGACTTTCCCATGATGTTACACTGTGTTTCTGGTATGCATTAAAATACATCCACAGGTATATCTCTAACTCACATGTTGCCAATAAATCAGAAGACATGACATCACATTGGCTGTCCCAAATGGGTTAAAGGCATAGTAATCCTAGTGTATGTAAACTTTGCAGAAAGTAATGAAAATGCCCTAAAAAATTCTCTTATTCTGGCATTTGGCAAATATAAATAAATTTTGGTTAAAGCTAATTGACCTAAAACGGATAAGGTTTATTCTGATTTCATGTCCGATAGTGAGAAAATCATGCATGTGTGTCTATTTGTATCATGTATGTAAACTTCTGGTTTCAACTGTAGCTAATTTGTAAGCTTGATGGAGGGGGGGGGGGGGGGGGAAGACAAACAGTTTAGCCTAATGTTCTATAGTTTTGATTCAGAGGAAGGCAAAAAACCCCATGAGGTAGAAGCCAATTGTCTTCATTTTGGGGGGGAAAAAAATACGTTCCAGACTACAATCTGGCATTCGGAATAAATCCCTGCATGACCCTTCTCCAGAGTCCTGGTCACTATAACTTCTTATTACACTCTAGAAACATCCAGACCCTTTTTGAACCCTGCTGTTGAATTCACCATGGCAAGTTCCTCTGGCAGACAGTTCCAGTGTCCCACTGCTCTTACAGTAAAGAATCTCCTTTTATGAAGAAACCTTCTTTCCTCTAGATGTATAGGCAGGGGTGTAGCTAAAGTCTCATGGGCCCTGGTGAAAAACTTCAGCTTGAGGCACCTACCCCTGGACAATGGCTGTGGACCACTACTTTAAGAATAGGTTTGCTACTTGATGTGAAGTATGTCTGCGGTGTAGCGTGCCGCTTCAACCTAAAGGGATTGTCCAATCGAAAAAGAATCATTTAAAATGGGGCCAGGCGACGGGAAAAAACCCTGTGGCCCCCTCTCCCCCTTTCCAGAAAAAGATTATTTGTGGGGTGAACAAGTGAAAAAAAATGGAGTTACACTTTTGTTTTTTGGGTTTAGTTTTTGTTGGTGTTTACACCGTTCAGTTTAATTTACATGTTATCTCTATTCCTTGGGTTAGTAAGTATACAAGGGCCAAAAAATACTGCCACATGATCACCGTGTGACACCAGCATGTAGTAACTGATACCAGTATAATGTTTGTGACCAAACCAGTATACCAAGACCAATATCACCCAATGAGATTCCCACTGACTACTAGAAAGAAGAAGCAAATGCACTCAGGAAAGGACTAGGGTGGACATGTAAGAAAACTGTCTAGGTCTAAGTCTTTCCTTGTTGCCCATAGAATCCAATCAGAACGACCCTTTCATTATTTTCAGAGCACTATTTGAAATGAAAGTGAAGCTCTGCTATGGGCAACAAGGAGAGTCTTAGACCTAGACAGTTTTCATACATGAGGCCCTATGTCCATTCATTTCGGATTTCCTCTTGACCATCACATGTCATTGGTTTGGCGTAGTAAAATTACTCTTTAAACTGTGTTTTTAATCTTACCTGGCAGTTGTTGTAGAGTTGCCAGCACCTCTATGTCCAACATCAAGTGGCGTCCGTGGTCTCCAGTACTTGCAGAAAGAGCTGCTCATGTCACATGAATAGTCAAGTATTGGCTTTATAACAATGTAGTCAACTAAAATGAAAACAAAAGTGTGTGTTATAAAGCAACTCTCCGAATACTTAACAAAAACTACATTTTTTCATGCAATGTTCAGTACATTTGCTTACAAGTTGCTATTCACAAAATGAGAACGAAAGGACTAGTTTCATGTAAAATCACATGGTGATGTAAGAAACCCGATTACAGTCACTGGAATCATGAAGGCTTTATACAACGCAGGTACAGTAAGTGGAGTGTCCAAAGATGAATCCTAGCAATGTGTTATACAAGCTGTCCTTATGTTAAGCCCTTGAAGCACCAGGTCTGAAAAGCCCTTAATGACCAGCAATATTTTTTAGTTTTCGGCTCCCTGCGTTTCAACAGTCGTAACTTTTTTTTATTTTTTAAGTGATGCAGTTGTATGAAGACTTGTTTTACGCAAGAGAAGTTGTATTTTTGTGTGGCACAGTTTAAGTTTACAAACTGCAGAATTTAAAAAAAATATATATATTTTTGCAACATAAACAAAAGTTTTTTTCGGAACTGGTATTCACATTTCACACTACATAACTCTTTAAATTCTAATTTCTACAGGTTATTACAGTCGTGTGGATACCCAATATGTTTAGGTGTTTTTTTTTTAGTAATGTATGGACAATAATTTTTTTATTAAATATTTCTATTGTATTATTATTATTTATTTCTACACTTCATGTTTGTTTTTTTATCCCATTAAGGTAAAACTATTTAACACTTTATTTATTTTTTTTTACACTTAGTAATATATTAGCATATTCATGTATGCGAATACATTATTACTCTATGTCCGTATGACACAGGCTACATTCAGTATAGCGAATACCAGAAAAAACGGTGGATCCAGCGTAGGATAAAACTTAAGCCATAGTTTTATTATGAATACATATAGGAGGGTACAGTTCGGGTACAAACTTCCGACGCGTTTCGGGCGTGCACAAGGCGCCCTTGTTCACGTTTTTTTCTGATATTCGCTATTGCTCAGCCGTGGCTGGCGGCCAGGATCTCGTGCAGAGGAAAGCCTAAGGAGCTGCTGCTATATTCATTGAAAACCGTACGTGGACATTGTTGGTGAGCTTACATCTTTTTCTTCTTATCTCTATTTATTACATTCAGTATAGTAGTAGAGAACCATGGCACACCAATTCTGGTGTTATGCAATAATAGAATGTTTTTCACAAAAATGATCAGATAGTGCTTACAAGGAACATTCTGTATAAAGGTTACAGTGATACAATAAATGTCATAAGATTAGAAGTTTCGGGCGTAGCTGTTGTCACAAAAGACATCTTAGTAGATGTGAGGAATAGAGTAGGTCAAACGATGGTGGATATATAATGGGGTGGAGTGGAGAGGGGGGGCAGCCCCCCGGCCCCATAGACACCAGCGGCGCGTATTCGCCGCTAGTAATTGACATGTCACTTATCTCCCCCCGCGACGTATTGTACGAGCGGGGAGAGGAGATGTAATCCATAGTTCTCTATGAGAACTGTGGATTACCATAATTATCGGGACGTATTTCGGCCCGTATCGAGTGCAGTACGGCGCAAAATACGGGCCGAAATATGTCCCAATTTCACCCGTGTGAACATAGCCTAAGGATGAAAGCAGGATTGGCGCTGGTCAGAGGAGGCACAAAGGTATGAGGTAAGGCTGCGCTTCCAAGTATGGGCTGTAAGCAGCAGGAGAGAGCATGTAGGAGGTACAGAAAGCGTGCGAGGACACTGGCAGTCAATATGCTGTGAGCTAGCGTGGTGGGTATGCAAGGTGTGTGATAGGCTGTCTGCACACATACACATAGTTGTTGTCATTGGTAAAAAGGGAGATCGGTCATAGTCGCAAAAAGGGAAGATTATTGGCTTTCAGGCCTAGGCTGGCAGTAATTGTGAAACTGTGCAGTTTGTGAACCGTTTGCTTGTTGCTGTGGTGAAAGTGTATTGTGAGTGAAAAAATAGCATTACTGCAAATAAGCGGTGTGGAAACTGTGGAGCACCATGTGCAACTGATGTCATAAGTGAATATCACCTACGAAGATGGAAGGTCACTGCACTGCTGTTAATGAAGTTGCAAAAGCAGAAAAGGCTTCAATTTTCATTGCAGTATCGGAATTGAACCTCTGTTGATTTGTAGAGTTTCCTTCTCCAAAGAGTCACAATTTCGGCTTCATCAAATGAATGGATGTTTGGCGTGTCAGCAAAGAAGCATCAGAGAACACCCTGTAATTAGTGCTGGAAGAACACAAACTGGTGGTGGCAGTGTTATGGCAGTCTCTGGGCCACTCATCCATGTGAAGGGCACCCTCAACCATTTGGGCATGAGTCCATGCTTGCAGATCACGTATACCCATACCTGCCAATTGTATTCCCTGGGGCAAGACAATGCAACATGTCACACGGCTAGAAATGTCCGACAATGGTTGGAAGAGCAAGACCAAGTCTTTCAAGTACTGCCCTGGCCTCCTAATTCCCCAGATTAGAACCCAATCGAGCACCTGATCTTTATGTTCACTCTATGGATCCCTCCCCCTTCAGCAGCTGTGGGATGCAGTTGGTTCCAGATATCGTGACAATTAAAGAGATATACAGGCAGTCCCCGGGTTACAAACAGGATAAGGACTGTAGGTTTGTTCTTAGGTTGAATTTGTATGTAAGTCGGGACAGGTAGATTTATTAAATGTAATTCCAGCAAAAAAAATTTTGGGATAGTACAGGGAACAGTTTTTACATCTGTTTTGTTGTCTGTGCCCTTTTTTAGAACATTTCACCTAACGGCCTGTATCTCATGTGCAGCTGTGGCATGCTGGCACTTGGGGCGTGACTCAGTGTTGAATGTCAGCCACGTCCCATAAGTCTCCGTGTGTAACTAGGGGACGTATGTAAGTCGGAATGATGTAAGTGGGGGACAGGGACTGCCTGTGTGTGTGTGATATATATATATAAAAAGCTCGTGATCGTAGTAATGCAACATGACTGTGTATATCCAATACACAGTCCCCCCCCACCCCCACCCCCCCGAGTCTTTTTTTTTTAGGGACCAGTCACATGAAGTTAATGAATACATTCATGGTATCCATCAGTGTATCATGGAAAAAGGTACCCCAATGGATAACACGACGGCCCCCAAGGGGATGAGAGAAAACGTAGTAATCGCCATTGTGTTCCATAAAACAAACATATGCACCGGTAAATAGAGAAAAATGTAGCCCACATTGGGCTACGTTTCTCCATTATCCCCTTTGGGTATTCATAAATGTTGCGTGAACCCAGTCTTATTTTTTTTATAAATGTTAAGCCACTGCTGCCCTGATAAAATAAGGAAAAAAAAGCCACACCTTCACCTCATCAGCTGCACCTTACAGTTTGTTGTTCCAGGATACCACTGCCGCAGTCTCCCATGATCTTTTATTTACATCTGGCTCAGTAGTCAGCTTGCGACCACTGGAGAGGAACATGAGCCACTGCTTTGACATCCCAGCTCATGAGCTTTCCAGGGAATGCCAATGCAATGGCACCTGACTGCTGCAATCAGTGGCTGCAGCTGTCCTAAGCCAACCGCAGCAGCTGGATGTAAACAGGAGACAAGGAGCGACTGCACTGAATGCCCGCCGCATGTGTTATTTATTCTATCAGAAAAACACATCCGGGGAACCCTTTTAATAAAGATATTTAAGTTATACAAAACACAAACAAGTTTGCAGCCCATTTAATGCACCGATTAAGATCCCCTAGAGAAATATCAGTTGACGAATGATTCCTGTGTTGTTGAACAAGTTGGCACATTATCCGACAAGCTGTTTTTTCTTTCAGAATAGTAATTATGTCAGACTGTAAAAGTGAGTGGGCTGGGTGTTTCGTTTGCTCATCTTCGTGTAGGATGGTGGTGTGAAATTTCAGCTTTTTATTTGCCCACGGAAAAGATGGTTAAAGAATTGTAAAAGAAAGAAAAAAGAAAAACCCACCATACCTCTAACTTTCCCCAGCGTATTCCTGGCATTCCTGCTCATGATGGGGAGTGTGATAATGCCGTTGCTTTTTCCGGTCTCCATGATAGTGGATGACAAGAGACAAGCTGTGCCCACATGTCCAGGGAGTGTATCACCTTGTACCACAGCCTCGCTCAGCTCTTCCTGTAGATACAATAATGAATAAGTGCAATGAAATCCTATATTCTTACCATTTAAAGAGATGGGTGTATGGTTTAGCACAAAGCCCTAGTCATGTTTTAAAGCTTTTTCATGGGTCAAACATTGACTTACCAGGCAGCTATCAATAGGCTGCACTGTAGAAGCTGTTTTCTTCTAAAGGAGAGCTAATATTATATATATATATATATATATTTTTATATATATATTATATATTAAATTTTTATATATTTTATATATAATACACACACACAACAAAAAACACCACACACCCAAAAACACACACACACACACACAAAACATCACACACACCCCCAACACACACACAACAGCACCACCTGCAAGAGTCCATACACCAGCTAAGTTTCTCAGTTCCCAAATCTATAACAGCATGTTAACATTGCTTGTCATGTTATAGATAGAAGCACTACAGTCTGGTTATAGTTTCTGCCTGCCCTCTGGAGTATATTTCTTTTGCCACTTCTCCCCCATCTCCAGTTAGTACATCACTGTGTTCAACTCTCTCTAGCACAGCAGACTGAGTAACTGTCTGCTCGAATCCGTGTCCAGGCTGCTGTAATCACAGGACTGTATAAACCAGCCAGTGCCCTCTACAGACACACAGGCAGCTTACAATTCCCCATCTGGGTGTAATATTCAGGACAGGCGATTTATTTTATGCCTCTATCTGCTCCAGTAGCTGATTATTAGTGGGTACGAAGTAGAGAGCTGCAGTAATTCAAGTCCCCTCCATTGTGACCTATTACTAAAGCCTGTACATTATTAATGCTAAAAAATAGAATAGCATAGAACTTAGCAGTATATAACATATATATCCTCTGTCACATGCTAAACCTTTTCTATTCTCTGTGCAGATATACATCACAATGACACTGCAGATACCACCACTATACCTGCTGGATGTACTATAGAACAGCCTGGCTCCTGACAGAACTTAACTGATTAGAAGATAACTCTGTTCCCCTGGGTTAACCCCTTATATGATGCAGTAAGTAGCGATTGCAGCATCTAAGGCAGTGTTTCTCAACTCCAGTCCTAAGACCCAACAGGTCATGTTTTCTGGATTTCCTCAGTATTGCACAGGTGATGTAATTATGCTGCACAGGTGACTTAATTATTGTCAGTGCATTCTGTGGGAGATCCTGAAAACATGACCTGTTTGGTGGGTCCTGAGGACTGGAGTTGAGAAACACTGATCTAAGGTGTATAACAGGCGGAGGAGGCTTCCTCTGCGAGTCTATCTGCACTCTATGTAGGATCACTAGAGGCACATTTCAGTCAGTTCTACAATAATTAGAACTTTGGCCTGACTTTTGGTTAAAACTGTGCTCACGAAACAGCCTCCAAAACTTCTGAATACAAAGGTGAAGAATCACTTCTCAAATATGTTGCTGTCCCCTGTGATCCCTTTTTATTTTGCTCTAAAGAAATATTCTGTAGTTAAGGAATCTGGGTAATGAGCTATTTTTATTTATTTTTTATTATAAACTATAACATTTCCAAAATTATTTTAGTAAATGCAACTGTGACACATTATGAGGGGGAAAAAAAATAATAAAATTGGGATTTTTGTACCGTAAAATCCTCTGTCTGATTCATTGGGGGACACAGCACCTTGGTTATAGACCCGCGACTTAGGAGGCTGACACTAGGCGGGACCAAACGTGATGGCTCTGCCCAACAGACTATATCCCTCCTGCTGACTTCCAGGCTGACCATTTGGTACAAAAGCCGTGGCAAAGTAGATAAACCAACGTCCGATCCCAAAGATAAAACTCCAGATGGGAATAAAAAAAAAAATTGATAATACAAAGAGGGAGGGACCTGTGTCCCCCAATTAATCAGACGTGAAAAGGATATTATGGTAAGCACAAAAATCCAAATTTCTCGTCAATATCATTGAGGGACACAGCACCTTGGGATGTCCAAAAGCAAAAGTACCTTATGGCCAAGGCTTGCCGAGGCCAAGGTATAGGTAGAAGTTTATAAAAAAGCATGAGGCTGCAGAACCCAAGAAGCACCAACCCTTTGAGTGGAAAGAACAGTGACCCGGATGGGAGAGGTTCACCCTTGGACCATAGACTTTCGAGATGGCAGACTGAAACCTGTTGGGAAATGTGGCCTACAGGCTGCCGATCTCTATGCGGAACTCCTGCTGGAACAACCAAAATACTGATTAGCGTGGTGTCAGGAGGAGGGACAGTCCGTCAGGCAGAGCCAACAAGTTTGGACCTGCCTAGTGTCCGCTTCCTATGGCAAGGGCCTATAGCCAAGGTACTGTGTCCTCCAATGATACTGGCGATAAATAAAAGTTCAAGTACAACTTTGTCTATGAAGACAAGATGTGTCCTCTTGAAGAAAACTGTCAAACAAAACCGTAAGTGCATTGACTTCATGCATATAGCACCTGAGAAACACATGTGCAGCTACATTTTATTAACTCTTCTTTCTACGCAAACACTCACTTCAAAAAAATCAAAAAGTAGTTCTAAATTATCAGGTTCCATGGTGTGAATACTGAATTCAGTCCATCTGTCAGGCTGGAGTGCATAGCCACATTCTGGCTGCGAGTGGCGAGATACAAATTCAGTATTGCTTATTAAGGAGATTTCAAATGTGTTAGCCATCTTTAGGAGAAGAACTGGAGAGGGCTTATCTGACTCTTCATCCTCACCCTCTTCTTCAAGGCCTCCAAACGTTAACTTCACCCTGTCCACATGAAATAGAATATTAGTTGTTAAGCCTATTACGTTTGCATGCAAATAACTGCAGATATGCTACTAAATCGATCAATTCACCCTAGTGAGCCATGCAGTCACATTTATCTTTCAAAAACATAAAACTGCCTAGAAGAATCTTTTAATATAGATATCTAAATATACATATAATAATCACACAATACTGAGCGTTTCTTTCTAAGAAATAATTCCATACGCTGTTAGGTTTTAAAGCCCCTATTAACAGAAAAAAACAAAAGGGGGGGGGGGGCGTAAGCGGCGGATCTGTCTCATTTAACTACGTTTCAGCTTTAAAATGCTAGAAATTCCGCAATGTGTAGAGTTAGGTGGATCTGTAACAGCCCACCCTATGTAACCAGTAAGCATACCCTGCCTTCAATATCCAAGTTCTAGTGGAAACTGCAGAATAAGAATGTTTTCTACAAGTTTCCTAAATTTTTTAACAACCGCCTCTGTATTGGGCTGTTATTTAAAGCATACGCTCAAAAAGCTGATGTCTTTGTTACTCACATACAAGTAGAAAATCTAGGACACTATAAAGCACAAATGGCACCAAAATGGTAAAACTGCTTTATCTTCAAAATTGCCTGCAAGCTATGTTCATCTCCGCAACCATTTCTATTTTTTTAGAAATTGTTCTCACGCATCTAAAATAAAAATGGAGCAATTTTGCAAATAGGAGATTTTTAATTACAACAAGAAGACCACAAAGCCCTGAGGAGTCTGAACCTGTAGTCACATTCATATGTCTCCAACTTCTTGTTAACCTAATGTATGGATGTCCGTAAGACATTGAGAGACAGATACACAGTAAGGCTATGTCTACACTGCACAGGAAAACAATCGTATCTTCAGCGCTTTTCGTTTTTTTAAAAGCGCCGAAGATACAATTGTTCCTGCGGCCCCATAGACGGCAATAGGAAAGACGAGTTGCTGTCTACACAGCTCGTCTTTCCTCTGTTCGTCTTTCGGTGCCGGCGTATTATACAACATGTTGTATAATACGCCGGCGCTTCTCGTTTTCTTGCCGTCTTCCCATAAAATACAATTGTATGGGCGACGTCAGGAAAACAAGAAGTGACTGCGTTTTTTGCACAAATCGTGACAAAGTCCACACTGCATCGGACAAAAAACGTCTGATTTTAGGCCGTTTTTTGTCCGATGCAGTGTGGACATAGCCTAACGCGACTGTAGAATCTGACTACACAGGGTTTTGTTTGTAGTCAGTTACCATGGAGACACATGGGTCTTTAAGAAGAGCTGTAGACACCCAGGACATTTTTAAGAGTATTTGCAAAGTGGCTTCATTTTAGAGGCATCGGAGCAGTACATAAAAATGGTTGGAAACTGACATATGCTTTCAACATTAAACTGAAAATCTGGGCCAGAATAACTTGAGAAGCAGTCAACTAGCCTCTCAAAATCTTTCTTAAGTGGGAGCCACAAGTATCTGGAGGGGTTTTCTTGTAGCATGCACCTATTAATATTATCATCTTCTCTTCCTAGATTCAGGAAAGGAAGAGAACCTAGTGATGTGATGCTGAATGAGGGCAATGACGTTTAGAGGAAGCCGCTCCGGAGAACCCCAAAGATTTCTACATCACAGGAGCCCATCTAAGTAAGATGTTGGGAGGTAGGCCCAAGCAAAAACCATTTTCAGTGTTGAAATTAAATTTGAGCAGTAATCTTATTTTATAAAATGCAAAAAAAAAAAATGCACTTGTCTTTAAAATTTAGGACCATAACTTCTTTCACAGGAACCCAGTTACATATGCTTATGTATTGGGGTATGTAATGCTGTTTGTACAGATGTGATGCTCCACCTTCTTAAAAATGAGACTCCAAGCACAAGTTTCTGCATCCCGCAGCCACAAAGTGTCAAAATGGCCAACGTTCAGGAAACAATAAGAAGAGCGTGATTGCCTAGCCTGAAAAAACAAACTTTTTTAAAAAGGGTCCCCCAAGAATTGCCGTACTTACTAGGTTTCAGTACATTGTCAGGAACCCCTCATTTTCCCCATGCTGGTAGGAAGATTTCAATTACGAGCAATTCAAAGGAAACAACCAACCATCATTCTGTTAATAGGCCTGGAAGTTTCCTGTTCGCTTATGTAAAACTTCTAAGCAGATGAGCTAAATAATTAAGGAGAGCCATCTACAGTAAGGGTATGTTCACACGGCGTCTTGGGTCCGTGGGGGGGAAAAAATTTTGGTTTTTGGTGATGCTGTCGGGGCCCGTCTAAACGGATCCAGACACGAAACTAAAAAAGAGCAGCGATTTTTAAACACTGCCGGCAAGGGGAAAACCCACTTACCCGGGGGTTCCCCTTTAGGGGATCGCCGATGCTTTGTTTGCATCACGTCTGTCCAAATCCGTTTTTGGCCCAAAAATTGACAAGTCTTTTCCCTTGGAGGGGATCCAAAGTTTGGATCTGACAGATGCTATGCAAACCCCGAAATGGGCGATCACTAAATGTGAACACCGATACGTTTTTTTCCCATTCCCGGGCAGGTTAAACTCGCTGCTCATTTTTGGGATCGTGTTTTGGCCCCCAGACACGCATACAAAAGCGAAATTTTCCACACGGACCCAAGGCGCCGCGTGAACATACCCTAATGGGAAGAGGGGATAGAAGCCAGGCTTACATGCAGGAAGAAAAAGAGTTGATTTTTTTTTTTTTATAAACATCCCTCACACATTTTACCCCATTACTGAAAATCACGAACTCCACATAACGTAAGAGGACAGAGAAAATCAATCACTCGTTTAATACATATGTGGATGATTTTCATTGATCCTCTGTTTAACACCCTTTTTTTGGGGATAAAATCTTGCAAAGTACTTGCCCTGTAAACCCCCCATTATAATTTTAGATGTATAAGGGTCTGACATACCCCGGGATAAACATACAGATGCATAAGTCCCCCCTAAAGGACCCTTTCACTGTAGACAGACATGTACATGTGTATATTATTTTATAATTTTTCTGCAAAATGTCACACAGTGACCCATACCGCTGTAACATTTTACAGAAAACGACTCTTCTACATTACATCGGATTCCCCAAAGGGTACTAAAGAAATGTCAGTGCATGCTAATGGTTAAATTTACAAGCGTGGTAGGAACAAAACCCTTAACCCATTTCTGGAATACACTGGGGCAAACGAGGTATGTAATTAGAGGCTATGTGCACAGGGTTGGGAAAAACACCATAAGGGTATGTTCACACGGCATGTGGGATCCATTTTTAGATCCGAAAAACGCATTAAAAAGTGCTGCGTAAATCGCATCCAAAATACATGCAGCACGCAGGTGCATATTTGGATGCATTTTGGCTGCAGCAGAAACGCCCCCTATAGTTACCAACGGTTGTTCAGCTTCTCCGTAAGTTCATTCAGATTGCACAGTGAGGGGATGCAGGGAAAGCCGGGAACCCCACCGGCCCCCACACTGTTTAGAAAAGCAAACAAAACACATCCGCATACAAAGGATTGCGACTGATATAGTCAAAGGGGGGCTCTTTCAAGCAGTTTAAAAATTTTTTATCTTTAATAGAAAAACATCTTAAAAAATTACATGCAAAGGGGGAAAAAATACCCCAAATACCAACCACCGTTGGCAGGGTAGCACTAAATCATGCTCAATATGCTACGCCCCCTATAGTTTTAAATAGGGCGCCTGCTGCATCAAACGGATCAAGAATTGCTACGTCAATTCTTTGAATGGATCCGAAAGACACATATAAAACATGTATCGTCTGAACGCCGATGCGTGTTTTTTACATTGAAAGATGCACATGGTTAGATGCATGTTTGGGTCTCTTTAGGGTCCAAAACAGGGATTCAAACACGCATCTATAACCGGATCCAACACGCCATGTGAACATACCCTAAGAATCAGCTAGAGAGAAGGCTCACACTAGTAAAAACAGTCAAGTTGCCCTATGGAGTAGTTTTTAAAAAAGGGGCAAAAAACTTAACATAAACCTGCCAGGTGGTTTATACTAACCTATGTGGGAGCAAGACGTGAAAGAGGGAGAGCGACGCGGAGTCTCTGTGATAGGTTTATAGGATTTGGAGCAGGACATCTGAGTAAAAAGCAGAGTAAATCCTAATAGTATTTTTAAAGGGGTATTACCAATAGAGACATTGATGGCATACTAATAGGCGGGACCTGCACCTATCTCAAGAACGAGCCCTGAAACCTCTCCATTTTGAATAGAGATGTAGTTTGGGTTCTCGCATTGAAATCAATGGTAGAGCCCTGACCACCTCTCTGCTCAAAAAGTATAAGGTTTCGTGGCTTGTTTGCGAGATGGATATTTGTATTGATATGCCATGAATGTCTTAGTGAGACAAACCCTTTAAGTGATCGTGGAAGTACTATAGAGCCTGCCCAGCTTTTCCTGTATCAGTGTATGTACAGAGCAAACTGTCAACCAGTGTGTGTTCGTAGGGTATGCACTGGTTTCACTTTGTGTTTCACTTTTTACTCAAAAATCTTGCTTCAAATCATAAACCTATATATCACAGAGTTCTTCTCTTTCCTATCATCACCTGCTTCCATATAGGATAGCATAAACCACGTGTAAAAAATAAAAATATATTGTATTGGGGTCAGGGAAGTCCAAAAAAAAAAAAAATACTCACCCATCTGTCCCCCTGCCACTGCGATTCGTTCCTCGCGAACTCAGAGGAAATGTTTGCGTTCCATTTACTTACAATGTAGCGCAAGCCTTTCCAGCATGTCTTGATGAGACCCTGGAAGTTGAAGGCAACAAATCGCCGGGAGCTCCAGGTGGCAGCAGCGGGGGCAGTTAGGTTATTACTAATTTTTATTTAATTTTTTGACCACCCTGGCCCCAATGCAGCAATTCTTTTTTTTTTTTTTTTTTTTATGGAAAACCCCTTTAACAACAATATTTGAATGCAACAGCGGAAGAAAATGGTCATAATTATGTTGATAAAATTGCCTAGTGTGTCAAATAACAAAATCAGCTCTATGACATCTGTATTGTCGCCAAAGGTCCCCATATGTAAAGGTAGGAGTCACGAATTTGCCATTTCTAATGATGCCTGAATCAACATAAATCATTGAGGTATTAGGGCTTCTTAATAGAGTGATGTGAAATCCCAAGACCTGTTTGGTCTCTCAAATTTCTGTACAAACAGCATTAGCTAGAAGAAGATGGCAGGAAATCTTCGCTCTTTTTTAAAAAAAAAACAAAACGCAAGACCGATTTACCACCATACCTAAACCTAGACTTTTTAAATTTTTTCTTGGATATAGTAACAGGCTGTTTTTCAGAATAATGTAGACGTAATCTAAGCTCAGTCTGATATGTCAGCCATCCGGAATCCACAGTCTCAACGCCATCTGGCAAAGTAGATGAAAGTTATCAGTTGCAACAAACAACCCAAACATATGATTTGACAGTAAGCATAAAAACAGACAGTTGTATGGTCACCGAATATTATTGCCATTTCATATGTAATATGATTTTACTGTACGCCATAAATAGACTCTTAGCCGAGGTTACTTTAGCTTGGCTTACCTTGTTTAGCATCTGTGTAGCCATTAAACAAGTCTCCTTTGAAGAGTTAGGCCACATGGAAAAAAAACTGCAACCAAAACTACTAGAAAGCAGGTAAATGTGGCCTCTCCCTTCAGTTATGAGAAAGCACTACAGAATAAGCTGTGTATAGCACGTCACACTATACTATATGGTCGCTACAAAAGGAGCCTTGAGAAACCCTGCAACAAACCCAATCTCTAATTACAATCTAACCAGAGAAAGGAGACATTATACATATATATATATATAACACACATATATACACACATTAATATATATATATATATATATATAAATATATATATATATATATATATATATATAATATAGCTGTGTATAAATATAGTTTTATGACAATAACCATGAAAAGCATGACTGAAGGATAATAAACATAACTGGAAAGAGGCAGCAGCAATTCATTATAGATTAATTACACATTCATGAACCCGGCTGAAACTTGAAATGCATGTTGGGTGTGCGGCTGCTCTCTTAGGGTATGTTCACACAGCGTACTTTCGGCACGCATTTCGCCACGTACTTGCACTCTGAAATGGGCGAAATGTGCGGCGAAATTATGGTAGAGAACTATGGATTATGCCTCCTCTCCCCACACATACAATACGATCATATTGTACGCACTGGGAGATAAGTAATGCACGTCTACGGGGCCGGGGGGCTGGAAGCCCCCCTGCACCTCGGGAGTATGCACTGATCAGCGCGAGCTTCCGAAGCACACGATGTATCGCAGCGCGTACTGTACGCGCCGCAATACATTGTGTGAATATACCCCATGTCTGTCTTTACTTGAGTCCTCTTACAAGTTAACATGTTTCCTGCAATACTTATTTGTAATACAATATTTAACCAACTATGAATGTGTTATAGTATTTCCTACCCCAAAAGAGGTCTAGGAGATGCTGGCAACTGCGTCGGCATTGTGAGGACATCATGCCGCTCAAACCAGAAACTAGCTCCCAGAGAGACGTCCTCAGTGGGGGAACAGGTAGAGGTGAGTAATCTTTTTTTTTTTCTTTTTCTAATCAGTCATAGGGGCCATATCTACCTTCAGGAGGCTGTATACCTACAGTGGTCATAAATACCTACAGTGGGCATATCTACACGAGTCATAACTACCTACAGGGGTCATATCTACCTACAGGGGACTGTATACCTACCTTTCTCCCTACAGGGGGCATTTATACTTATCTACTGGGGGCTGTATATTTACCTACAGGGGGCATATATACCTAACTACCACAGGCATATATAACTATCTACCTACAGGGGGCTGTATACCTAACTATCTACCTACAGAGGGCATATATACATATCTATCTACAGGGGGCTGTATATCGACCTACAGTGGGATTATGTACCTACCCAGTTAATGGTGGGCAACACGCCTACCTACTTACTTACTTAATGGGGGGAGAGAGGGCACCTTTACCAGGGGTAGGAAAAATGCTGGAAAAGTAAGACATCTAAGAGGTTTGTGAGCTTAATTCTCTAGGGACGAGATGTGGCTGGGAGAAGTCATCAATGTGTTGCGAGCCAAATGAAGAAGAAAAAGGAAAAAGAACAAATCAGAGAAGATGTTTCCTAGGATTCTCTAGATGTCAGGGGTTATTTTGCTTGTGAGTTGGATCAGTGCTGTATTCACTGTAGTGTGATGGAGACATGAGCTGGTGTCTGACCTCTATGTGGTCTCTATATAGCAGTGTTGTAGTTATACCTGAGCTGGTGTCTGACCTCTAGTGGTCTCTATATGGTAGGTTGTAGGTTATACCTGAGCTGGTGTCTGACCTCTAATGGTCTCTATATGCGGGTTGTAGGTTATACCTGAGCTGGTGTCTGACCTCTATGTGGTCTCTATATAGTGGGGTTATAGGTTATACCTGAGCTGGTGTCTGACCTCTATGTGGTCTCTATATGGCGGTGTTATAGGATATGTATATATATATATATAATATATAATATATATATATATATATTATATATATATATATATATATATATATATATATATATATATACTGTGAGTGGTTCTGCTGGTTGGGGGGCAAAGTGCACAGCTCTACCCAGAGGCCCATAATGCTGTTAAGACGGCCCCGAGTACAGGGTACAGTGGAGTGAATTTGAATGAGACTGCCCCCCTCCCCATCTCCTTCCTCCTATACCTGTTCATTCCTGCAAAGGACCCTAATGTGGGCACTGATAGTGTAGCATGAGCCGCTCTCTGCTGCACTGGTGAGTGAGTAGGTCAGCACTGTTCTCCCTCATCCCCCACCCTCTAGCTGGTAAAAGCGGGCCACAGTGTCCGCTACAGAATAAACTAATGGGTGTCAAGCCCCCTATAAATATCTATATATACACACACTAGATATATGACCTTGTATAATGTTGGGACCAGGGTTTACCTTTTGTGACCATGACTGTGTGATTAATCTATAAATCATGTTATATAATAGATTGCTGCTCCTTTTTCCCCCATTTTTTATGATGCTCCGATGAGGTTTTTAATTATAGAATTGTGAATAAAATATTATATTTTTATATGGATATGTGGTCTGCGCTCTTTGGTTAGAAAATAATTAACAGGAAGGACAGCATGAACCTTAAAGGGCACCTGTCATACATAAACAAGATCCTCATGACATCTTAAAATGTAGTTAATGTTAAGTATGGTCACTGCGCACCGTTTAAAAAAGGAGTACATAAGGTTTTTCACTACGGACCAGCTAAGTCTAAATGAGCACAGATGCCAGGTCTTTAGCCATGAATCACTTTCTCCAAAATGGCAGCACAACTGCAATAGAACTACTGCGTGCAGACTTCCTCATACATACGTGGCCTCTCTTACCTTGCACAACCTATCTGCCTTCGTAAAATTTCAATTCATGGGGCTGCATAGTGGGTTCTGTCGTGTTGTACACATTTCATGCAGATTTTAGATGCTCTCATGTCAATTGCTCGTGCACCATGACAGGTCACCCATATGAAGCACTACACAAAGTAGTGTTGCACTTTAATGTAATAACCTTCACACAATACAATACTCCGAGAAGAGGTGTGATGAAATAAAGGTCATGAAAGGACTGAATGGGCATGAATAACCCAAAGATGACCACAGGCTGTAAAGAAAGGCATCAGTCAGCTGTCCAGGTATATCGCCTGTGCACCACTAAGGAAATCCCAACGCTAATCATTGGAAGTACTTGAGGACCAGAAGCACAGAGCTAGCTAATGCTTTCCCTGATGGTGCAATTATACAGAATACAACTGGAAGCTACAATGCCTTCAAATGCTTATTCAACATAGCAAACAAGGCAAACCAAGCTAAATCAGACCATAAATTTCCAGATTTTATTATTTTAGAGGGGTTTTCCAAAACTTTTCTTCCACATCCCACTGTTCTTAAGGGAACCTGTCACATAGTTTATACCCCCCTTGCTGAGGGCAGCACAAGCTAGTGTCAGACCTGCTGTTTCCAGCGCTGTGCCCCTTCGGCCCCGTTCACACGGCTTATTGCCAGCGTAATTGCAGGCACGGATTTCGCCCCGCAATAACGCCGACAGCCGGTCAGCGGGGTGGGGGGCCGGCAGCTCGCCGGCCCCATAGACTGTCATGATCTACGGCGCGTATGCGCCATAAATAATTCACGTCACTTTCTCCCCGCCCGGCGGATTCGCCGAGTGGAAAGGAGAGACGGAATCCATAGTTGGATTACCGTAGTTACTGGGACGGATTGGAGCCGTACTGCAGCGCAAATATGGCGCGCAAGTATGGCTCCAATCGCGCCCAAATAAGCTGTGTGAACGAGGCCTTATTCTGTAAGAGGCAGCAGTTTTAGAGTATTTACTGTTCAAATGTAATTCATGAGCAGGTGCTAGCCCCGCCTACCAAAGGCTAGCCCCGCCCAGCCTCAAGTGGGCAGGGAACAAAAAAAAAAAACGGACTGACTTTTCTGGCTGTAAACTGCAGATTTGAGCATTAAATACTCGAAAACTACAGCATCTTACAGAATAAGGGACACAGCGCTGGGAACAGCAGGTCTAACACTAGCTTGTGCTGTCCTCAGCAAGGGGGGCATAAACTATGTGACAGGTTCCCTTTAAATAAGAAATTAACCCGTACCTACCTCTCCCATTACCACTGTTCCAGAGCCCCTGCCCCTCGGTCCCTCATTGATTAAATCATATTTATGAAGCACATGATGCTGCAGTCGATCACTGGCCATAGTAGTCACGGGCTTAGAGACATACAGCATGTGATCACAGGGATTAGTGATTGGCTGCAGCATCACGCTCTCCATAAATGTGATGTCATCACTGAGGGACCGGAGGTGTGACACTAGCGCTCTGGCAGCGCTGGAAAAGTGGTCAAGGAAGAGGTAAATATAGGTTATTTTTTTATTTAAAGGGAACCTGTCACATAGGTTATGCCCCCTTGCTGAGGGCAGAACAAGCTAGTGTCAGACCTGCTGTTCCCAGCACTGTGCCCCTTATTCTGTAAGATGCAGCAGTTTTTGAGCATTTACCCCTCAAATCTTATTCATGACTAGGAGTTAGCTCCGCCCACTGAGTTATTTACATGTTTCTACCTATTCAAAGTAATAGGTTTGACAGTTGAGGTGGGCGGGGCTAGCCTCGGATGGGCGGGGATTGAAAAAAACTGACACAGTGAAGGACTGCAGATTTGAGCATTAAATACACGAAAACTGCAGCATCTTACAGAATAAGGGCCACAGCGCTGGGAACAGCAGGTCTGACACTAGCTTGTTCTGCCCTCAGCAAGGGGGGCAAAAACTATGTGACAGGTTCCCTTTAAATAAAAAAATAACCTATATTTACCTCTTCCTTGACCACTTTTCCAGCGCTGCCAGAGCTCTAGTGTCACACCTCTGGTCCCTCAGTGATGACATCACATTCATGAAGAGCGTGATGCTGCAGCCAATCACTTATCCCTGTGATCACATGCTGTATGTCTCTAAGCCCGTGACTACGAAGGCCAGTGATTGACTGCAGCATCATGAATAGGATTTCATCACTGAGGGACCACAGTGGGTGGTAAAGGTTCTTTTTTTCTAAGATTTGGAAAACCTCTTAGTGTGTATTTAAACAAGTAGGTAAAGTGCCACACAATAACGTTTTACCGCAAAATACCTCTGTTTTCATGGGTGAAATATAACCCCCGAAAAAAAGAAAAAAAAAAAAAAAATGAAAAAAAAAACTTAATTGAAGCATACTACTGGCAACAAGTGAAACATGCTTTTCATTTCCCAATATCAATAACAGTAAAATATTAGTTTGGATGAAAAGGAAGACCCCAAGAACAACATTAGGTGCACTGAATGATGAACAGAATGGTGAGCTCATCCTACATCGAGATAGGAGTGGATTCTCAGCCGTCCAGTCCTCAGGCTATATAACAAGTGCAGGTTTTGTTGAAGCTTTCTGAGCCCAGAGAAGTGAGCAGATAATAAAAAAAAAAAAAATAAAAAAAAAAGGAAAGACCATTCTTTTTCGCATCCTTTCCTGTGTACATCTCAAAAAGCTGCATAAAAAAACCCGCATGTGCAATTCCAATCCTAATGTTGTCATGTGCAATGGGCTATTGATTTACAATCCAAAACTTTAATAAAAGGGACAACAAAGAAAGATCAAGCTACATTCAATTATTTAAAGTAATGACCCCAGCAATGCAATCTAGTATGAAACATATTAATTAATTAAAAAAAAAAAAAAAAGTGCCAGATTTACTATGATAATTGCGTCAGAATACTGGTGTACATGCTTTACTCTAATATACACCCAAATGGGTGCGGCTCTGTGGTAAAGGGCATGGCTTAAAGAGGTTGACTCATTACAAGGATTTCTTCTTATGTTAAAGATCTTGCAAAAACTAGTCACTTTGCAATATGTATCCATTAACAGCACCCTACCAATTCCTATATATCCCCTCTTGTATGAGCTGCATCAGCTTCTCAGGTCGCTATAGCTACAGACCTGTTCCATCTCTTCTGATAGGCTGCCAGCACTGGTTGCTATAGCTACAGACCTGTTTCATCTCTTCTGATAGGCTGCCAGCACTGGTTGCTAACGCTACAAATCTGGCTTCTACTGCAGCCTAGTGAAAGCCACTAAACACATCCATGAATTCAATATGAAACCAAGAAACAGGACTGAGGTAAGATAAATCAATGTAGTGAGACAACCCCTTTAACAAGTGTCAAATTTTGCTGCAATTGGTGGCATAAACTAAGCCAATTAATAGAAAGTGTATTAGAATAAACATTCTCCAATGCTACAAAATTGGGCTTAAAGGGGTTATCTCAATATATTGATTACTTTTTATGTTAAAGATCTTTCAAAAACAAGTCACTTTGCAATATGTGTCCATTAACAGCACCCTACCTATTCCTAGCTATCCCCTCTTGTATGGGCTGCATCAGCTTCTCAGATTGCTATAGCTACAGACCTGTTCAATCTTTTATGATAGGCTGCCAGCACTGGTTGCTATAGCGACAGACCTGGCTTCTACTGCAGCCTAGTAGTCAGTAAACACGCCCCTGAATTCAAAATGAAACCAAGAAAACAGCACTGAGGTGAGATGAATCAATGTAGTGAGACAACCCCCACCCCCCTCCCCCAACAATGAACTCTCAAGTCAGTAATCCTAACGTTGTAGCATGGGAGTATGCTTCTTCTTATACACTTTCCATTAGTTGGCTCAGTTTATGCCACTAATGTACACACACACACACGTGTATGTATAAGGAGGTATATAAAATTGTTGGGACTGTTGCTCCATTGAGAGTTACATAGTTTGTAAGGCCGTAAAAGACAGCCGTCCATCCAGTTCAGCCTATTTTGCTAAAGTGTTGATCCAGAGGAAGGCAAAACCCCCATGAGGCAGAAGTCAATTGTCCTCATTCTAGGGGAAAAAAATTCCTTCCCAACTCCAATCTTGGAATCAGAATAAATCCCTGGATCAACGACCCCTCTCCAGAATCCCAGTCACTATAACTTGTTTGAGGATTAAAGCATACACTCTGGTTTACTAAATATCAAAGGGCACTCACACCTATCTCAGGAATAGGCCCCTAAATGTATTAGATATAAAATACCCTAAATGTATCAGCTCAGAGTAGAGACCTGGTTGCACTTGTGCCTGACTCTCCTTTCTGTTCTGCAAGTTTCAGGTACATGCAGCTCGTCTGTGTGCAAAACTCCCATAGAACAAAATTGAGAGTCGTGCGCAAGCGCGACTGGCTCTTCATTCAGAGCCGACATTTTCAGGTGCCCTTTTCTGAGGTAGGTGAAGGTCCTAGAGGTGGACCAGGGGTGTGAAATTGCGGCCCTCCAGCTGTTGGGAAACTACAACTCCCATCATGCATTTGTATCATCTATAACAGTGGGCATGATGGGAGTTGTAGTTTCCCAACAGCTGGAGGGCCGCAGTTTGACACCTGTGGCCTAGACAGTCAAAACATACACCAGATTTATCAAAACTAAGATAAATCTGGCTTTTTTTTTTTAGAATGTCTAGTCTAAGTTTACTCTAACTATAATAAATCTGCCCCAATATATACTCATGTGCTCTGAGCCATACACTGCAAAACAAGCAGGAGATTTTTTTTCCCCCATTTAAGACTATTTGAAAAGTACTTGAATTTTTTTTTTTTTTTTTTTTTTTACATAACATTTTTTTAAGTTAGAATTTTAGTAACTGGTTGTAAACTCTGTTAAAACCTATTAATATTCACCGCAAAGCCAATGGGAAGAATATCTAAAATAATAATAATAATAAATTTAAAAAAAATTTGTCCACAACAAGTAATCAGAGTGCAGTCTTGGCTTTCAAAATTTTTTTTTTTCCCCACTCTTTTTTTTGTATTATAAATACTGACGCCAAAAAGCTAAACTACGTATATAAGAAAATAAAGCGATTAACGGATAGCTCTCCATTAACAAGTGATTTAGATGACGCAAGGGCACATGGTTTCATACATTATTCAGAGGCCGATGTTGCTGGCATTGCAGTGGTGTTGACAATGTAAGATAATTGATTCCATTATTCGAATTTAGAGCTGCCTTTGCAAGATTATTACGAATACATAGACCTAGATGCTAAATTATTATATTGTAAACTTCAACTTTATTATTATGGTAAATGTATTTGGAACCAAAATTTTGCTGACACCATAGAAAAAACAAAAGACACAAAAACAATATACTATAAATGACATAATAACCGAATTTACTATTTGCAAGACTTTACAACAATCATGATTGTCCGTCATGTAGGGCCACCGGACACATTTCCTTTTGTTCCCATTACTTGGGCCTGAGCTGTAATGTATTACACAGTTACTTATAGAGTTAATCATCCTCACATGTAGAGCATGGATCTGGTGGGTCTGCCCAAGAAGCAGGCTCTCTTTGTAGCCCATAGAGGGGGACATATGGAAAGTTAATATCTTAATGGGGCAAACGACTTGATGGTGGAGACAACTGGACCCCCTGACACTAAAGTTTGGCTATTAATAGTAATTTTAAATAATTATATGGACATACGTAGCAGAGTATTTTCAAATTACAAATGAATGTAAATTAAAAGAAAAAAATAAAATATAAGCATATTGGATTACAATGCGAGAGCAGCGTTAGAAAACCCAGCATTATTGTACAGCAAAAAGATAACTCTTACCCAAGCACCCCAAATGTCTCCGATCATTGTGTTGCTAAAATAACTTAACTACTCCTAGTCACCTTTTTCAGCGTCTGTGCTGATGCTTCCCTGTCCCCACAAACATTTAATTAGTGAATCCAGGTCTCCAGGGTATGACAACATATGAATTCTTCTGAGTGAATTCAAAGAATACTCAATGAATGAATAATTGAGTAAGGCCGGGTTCACATCTGCATTTGGCTTTCCAATGTTCTATCATTGTTCTATGGAAATAACACTTTCCCATGGTTTTCAATGGTGTTTTTTAGGCTTCCTACTGTACAGTATTATATACAGTATTTTTTTTTTTTTTACTGAAGCATTGTAGCAAGCCTTACTATTGTTTCCGTGAAAAAAATAAAATGAAAACCTGTCCAGAAGGGCCTTCCGTTTTTTTTTTTTTTTTTTTAATACAGGCAGTCCCCGGGTTACGTACGGGATAGGGACTGTAGGTTTGTTCTTAAGCTGTATTTGTATGTAAGTTTGAACAGGTGTACTTAATAAATGTAAGTCCAGCACAAAAGGTTTCTTTTTTAGTTTTGGATCGTGCAGGAAAGGGTTTTTACATTTGTTTTACTGTCTGTGTCCCTATTAAGAAGATTTCACCTCATTTTCACCTCATTGCTGCTGGGCATGCTGAACTTGTCGTTTCACAGACTATCTGCTGTGAACATGGAACACAGTGCCGCATGCCCCTTAGGCCGTTCACGGCTTATTTCGGACGATTTGCCGACGATTGACGATCGTCAATCCGTCGGCAAATCGTCAAAT
Source organism: Phyllomedusa bahiana (assembly GCA_025379985.1). Taxonomy (NCBI): domain Eukaryota; kingdom Metazoa; phylum Chordata; class Amphibia; order Anura; family Hylidae; genus Phyllomedusa; species Phyllomedusa bahiana. The sequence continues at coordinate 20,765 of JAODAL010014440.1, read as the reverse complement.
AGTCACAGCCAATTTTCTTTTGATTTATAGAAATACGCCTCTTCACACAGAAAACTCCGTTCCGGATTGCCGCCAGGATTGCGACGGCAATCCGGACGGAAAACAATTGACATTCATATTCCCGGGACGATTCACCACCTAAATGATTGTAGTGGTGAATCCGTGGGAAATCGTTCAAAAACGTGCCACACTTAGTGGCTATTTGCAACTGATTTTCACTGATTTCAAAGTATTTACATCGAAATCGTGTAAATACGTTTGAATAAGCCGTGTGAACGGGCCTAAGCCCTCGTTGTAAGTATGACAGATCCAAGTAAATGTGTAAGTCGGGGACTGCCTCTTTAGAAATTATCTTTTTACAGTAACGTCAATGGAAAATGAATGGGAATCTGTCTAGGTCTGTTTTTTTCTATTGTTAAACAGGGCTATACATTTTTCTGCACAGACAAATTTCAAACATGAGAAACGATCTTTTTTTTTTAATTGGAAAGACATGGACAACATTAGAAGCAAAAGTATAATTTTTTTTTTTTTTTTTACGGACCCGTAAAATTGATCCGTTTCATGTAACTGAAGATTTCATCAGTTAAATGTTCAATTTTATATTTAGAACTGAAAGAAAAATGTAAATGTGAATTTAGCTAAATAAGTATAGTAACATAAACAAGACATTCCTGTTAGTCACTCCGTTAGCTCCTGGAAAGAGAGTCATCTAGGAATCTGCAAATAAACAGAAGTCCTTCCCACCCTCCAGACACTTTTCTGGTTATACCACAAAAAAAAAGAAAAAAAAAAAAGAATGTGGCTGAGCACAGTTTAGTCTCCCTAATAGGCAAAGCATGGGGCTTTCGTTTGTAGCAGCAAGATGCCTCTCAGCCACAGGAAAAACAGCCAAAACTCCCATTCTCTCAAACCTATTGCTTAAAAAAACTAAAGTAGGTAACTCCTCTCACTTATAAATTGTGACTGAATCGAAAAAGGATCTAGGAGCAGAAACATATTAAGTATTGCATGCATTATTTAACTCATAAGTACTCCTTTAAAAATTTGCATTTTAATAAAATGTACAGATAAATATTGTACAACATCTGTTTCTATTTTGCACACTATATAGCATTTTGTAGGTACCACAGAGATATATACAGCAAAACACATAATAAAAAAAAGGCATTGAGATAATACAGTATCTCCAATAACACCATAGTGGCATTTCTTATTTCTTCATAGTGGCAAGCTTATCTGTGCTTCAGAAGCCCCAGTAAGGTTAATACTACAATAAAAAGACGTTTTACTTACTGTGTATGCCAAATTCTCCATCATTTATGTACAATTCATCTTCTGTAGAAAAACAGGAAAGATAAAACAACTTACATTTAGATTTGTTGTCTGTTTTAAAAGGCCAAAACATTTTCACACAACGTTGAACTAGTTTAAACTGTGTTTCATGAGTTTTGAGGAGTCATGAGACCCTGATCTCTACTGTTTTTAATAGGGTCCTGACAATCCATTTTATGTTAGGAAGATCACCTAAAAATAAGCCGATTACAAGGTTCCTCACTAATAAGATCCCCAGTGATCAGCTGGAATCTGCAGTAAAAATTGACGAGTGTACAGTTAATAAATGTAACATTACATGCATTACATTTAAAATTCAATGGACTATTGATGTAATGCTTGGACAGGTAGGGTCCTCTAGGACAGATGTTGTGGATGGGAACAAAGGTTATATAGGTTATATATAACCTAACATATATATATATATATATATGCCTATAACCTACACTAACCTTGCTGTCACTACTTCCTCCACAAACATGTCTGCCCCTCCCCTCCTGTCTCTTTCCCCCTCCTTGTAGATTGTAAGCCCTCGCAGGTAGGGTCCTCTGTCCCTCTGTCGTGCCAATTGTCATTATCCCTTATCACTGTACTCGTTTGAGTTATGTATGTAACCCCCTCGAATGTACAGCGCTATGGAATCAATGGCGCTTTAAAATAAATAATAATAATGTGTGAACCTTTGTGTCTCCATTTTAATGTTTTAGTCAGTATGATACCTCACATGTCTTTATGTTGTAGCACATAAAAGCTGCCTGCATAACTCTACATTCTCTAATGTGTTATGCATTATGTGAAATGTCTATTTCACCCACAAAATGGCGTCTGTGTTCAGACACACCCTGATATGCCTCAAAGACATACCAAAATGGCTACTGACCTTAACTGTTTTGATTCTCTCAAACAAAAGGTGGGTGTGTCATTCAAACATGTAGATAAAAAGAGCCAATCAAGAGGGTGGATGTAATGTCACATGTTGCTTATGGAATGTGTTACTCCCAAAGTATAAAAACCTGTCTTTGTAATAAACTTAGAAGTTGTCAGGCTGTGAATTCTTACTCTCTGGCACGTGTCAACCAATATACTGATTTGACCCCCCACTGGGGGGTCGAGCCCCTTTGTGGTTCCGTCTAGAACACAGGGGTCCCCAATTCCAGTTCTCAAAACCCACCAACAGGTCATGTCTTCTGGCTTTCCTTCGTATTGCACAGGTGGTTTAATTATTGTCAATGCATTCTGTGGGAGATCCTGAAAATATGATCTGTTGGTGGGCCTTGAGGACTGGAATTGGGGAACATTGCTCCAGGAGACACACACATGCTCTTTGAACTCAGGAACTAATTTTGTACTTTCATCAAACAACTGGAGCAGAGAGCAGTTACAAACATTGGGCCTCAGTCATGAACACGGTCTAATGATGCTTTCACACAGTGCAGCTTTGCCGTGTTTTTTACTGCACTGCAATTAAACTGCCTTCTTTGGAATGGTTTAAAAAAGGTTTTACGAGTCAGTAGTCATTTACTGTGCTTAGAATTCCTCAAAACTTCAAACATAATAAGTGATCAATCATTTGTAACAACTTTCTAAACAATTTATATAACTTCAAGAAGATTGCTGGTAATAAAGGCAGTTTAATTGCAGTGCAGTGAAAAAAAATGCACCAAAACTGCTCTGTATGAATGCACCCCAAGGCTAGGTTCACACGGTGTAATTGCGGGGACGTATTTTGCCCGCAATTACGCCGTGTGTATGGGGGTGGGGCAGGAGCCGGCAGCCCGCCGGCCCCATAGACATTCATTATTCACGCCGTATATACACCCATGAATAATTGACATGTCACTTCTCTCCCCGCTCGGCGTATTGTGTGAGCAGGGAGAGGAGTCGTAATCCATAGTTCTCTATGAGAACTGTGGATTACCGTAATGACTTGGATGTATCTCGCCTAGTATTTAGCGCAGTACGGCGCAAAATACATCCCATTTTTAACAGTGTGAACATAGCCTAAGCGCAAGACTGTCCTTGTTGCCCATAGTAACCAGAGATCAGCTTTAATTTCTCTTACCGCTCTGGAAAAGTGAAAGCTGTGCTCTGATTGGTTGCTGTGGGCAACAAGGACAGTCTTATGCTTAGACAGTTCTCATAAATGAGGCCAAATCTTTTTTTTAAATGCAGTTTTTGAAACCAAAACAGAGAACAGATTTAAAACAAAGAGAAGTCTCAGTCATTCAGCAATATGTGTCCTCCTGGTTTTGGCTTCATGCATGTAAAAAGCTAAAGGGGCTTTCCCATCTTGTTATTTGCGGGACTGCATTCTGTTTATAGCTCGCTACAAGCCTGCCTCAAAGGGTGGGAAGATCGCTGCCCTTGCAAATTTGTCCCCCTTCTATTCTATATACAGTCAAACGAGTATTTGGAACTTGCATAGAAACGAACGGCGAGAGACGTGCAAGCATGGCCATCTCCCATTTATTTGAGGCCGGCTCGTAGGAAGCCAGCCACAGACCCGGAAATAAAACAGATGGACAAACCCCTGTAGGGACTCCTCTATAATAGTATCCTTAAACTGTTTCCTTTAGAGAAAATATTTTACCTACATTTCGCTTTTCTAATCAAACCACCTACTGAAATATACGTTCATGATTGAACTGCTGAAAAGAAGCCACTACTGAAGAACAAGAAGAATTGAAATGCTTGGGCTAAGAAACACAAGAAATGGACATGAAACCAGGGGAGATCTAGACTTTAGTCTAATGAGTCAAAATATCAGATTTTTGGTTCCAGCTGTCTTCGGGAGATGCAGAAAGATAGTGGGTTCTGTGGGGGTTTATGAAATGCTTAAAGGGGGAACCTGTCACATAGGTTTGCCCCCCCTTTCTGAGGACAGCACAAGCCATGTCAGCCTCTTTTCCACACTGTGTCCCTTATTCTGTAAAGCTTAGTTTTACAGCATTTAATGTTCAAACTGCAGTTTCACCAAAAAGAGTCAAAAAAAGAGTCCTTTTCAATATCCACCCACCTATTTGGAAAAACATTGAATAACCCCCAGTGGCGGGCCAACCTCATAATAAGATAAACTAAGCACTACAGAATAAGGCCACGGTGGGAAAATGTATGTCTGTCACTAGCTTTCTGTCCTCCAAAAGGGGGGAACACCTTTGGTGACAGGTTCCCTTTTAAAAGGGGTTTTTTATCATTTCATTGGAAGTCTTCAGAAAAGGGGACATGAAATACAAGCAACTTTGCAATTGGAGTTCATTCAAAGCTGTCTTGTTACACAGGGCCCTTATCTTTATTTTTTTTTTACACGACTCCCCGGGGCCCACCCTCCCCTTGCATTTCCGGAGAGCTCATTTACATTCTGTTTCCCCGGTCGGGGAATTCACGGAGCTTTCATTCCGCCCTTTCCCAAAGTAAAAGGGGCGGGGGGCCCCTTTTTCACTCTGCACGCCAGAAGAAACAAACAACACTGCGGGCTTCTATAATCAAAAACAACACAATTGTGCAAAATGTGCCCAAACATGAAGAGCATTAAAGGGGCCCAGGCATTTCAAATCGCACAGTTGGAGGAGTTTTTTACAAACGGATTCAATTTTAACTGAATGCAAGCTTTGGTTTTTAAACCCTAATACTCTGCATAGGGGGAAAATACACGAATGTGGTGGGGCAGGGTGGGGGGGGGGGGGAGGGACCCAAAGGGCCAGCAAAACATGAAGGGAGGATGATTTCTGTAACTGAGAGGCTGTGAGAGCAGTGAAACAGGCTAACTGTCGAAGCGATACATCCCCTTTAACTCATTTGCACACCAGGTTTCTGCTCGCCTCCTACCAATGCCAACCAAATTCCTATGTTGTCTCTTTCCAAGAAATGGCATAAAATGTTTAAAAAGTTAACAGAAGAAGGTAACAACTCAAGGACATTTATGGCATTTTGTTCATTTTTTAGAATCTCTCTTATTTTAAAATGTTAATTGCAGAATATTTGTGACCTTTGTTTAATATTGCAGATGTCAACATTATCATTTATCCCACGATCCAACAACAAGAGCTTTCAGTACGTATTTCTTCATGCCCGAATGAGAAAGTGTTCATGACCTTGGATCAACATGATTTGAGAAGTTGCACAATTCTGCCCGTCTTGTCTGGTCTCCTATGTTCTATATTTAAAGGTCTATTTTCAGCAACTTGAAGTTTCAGAGAACTGATTGTTTTCTTCCTTGTGTCTTGAAAAGATGGGTAATACTATTACATACAATTTGGACTGTGAAAGTACTGATGAGCATAAGCCTTTTAGCTAATAGGTCCATTAAGGTTTCTGAGCTTCTAAACATCAGAAAAGATCTTTGAAAAGGCAAAGTGTTATCTCCTTTCTCCACTATTATAAAAAAAAATATATTACATAGACCCTCTCTAAAACATTTAGGTTTTTTGAACTATATGAGAATTGCCTAAATTTAGGTCAGCAGCTCTTATGACCTATGTAACAGATCATAAACTAACCATATGTAGGCTGATCATGCAGCCACAGGTCTCTTCCAAACATCTTTCCAAAACTGCCATATGTGACATGCTAACAGGACAAAGGGGACAGATGTAAGGAAATATGATTGCAGGAGCCGACTACACCGTTTTAGTATGCTACCATGGAAAATATCAGTCTTCATAGGAGATGAAGATACCAAACCAAGCTGCGCGAGACCCGCCAAAAGATTTCTGGAGTCCCGTAATGGTCCATCAAGGAGTGGGACATGCATAAACCCAGGCCCAAAATGGATCATATCAGCCAGTTTGGGGGCATTTCTAGGCGGTTAGGCGCAGCCCCAGGTTATTTTAGTCCTTACATTGTGCCTAGTTGTGCAGGTCTATACTTAAAAGGGTGTTCCCACGAAGCAAAGTCTAGTGCCAAGGTCAGCTCTCAGCATCGCTTGCCGTCATCCTACTCATAAACTTCTATGGAAGTTCCAAATACAGCAAAGTGTGTGTGTGTTCGGCTATATTCGGGAGCTCCTATAGAAGTGAATGAAGAAAACTTCATGGGGATAACCCTTTAACAATATGTTTGTTTTTTTTTTAGTTAAAGGGTTGTCCAGTTTAACAAAATTCCAGTTAAATAACGCCAGGGTGGAGAAACCAAGGGGAAAAAAAAAAATTATACTCACGGCCAGAGCTCCCCAGGATCCATTCCTTTTTACTTCCAGGTTCTTATCCCAACACACAGGAGAGACTTCTGCTCTATTCACTACTATGGCGTGCGAGCTTCCCCTGTGTGTACAAGCAGTTTCCCAGTGTGCTCTGGAGTGGCAGGTGCAGGGTACCAAAAAGTATAATTGGCTATTTTTCCACACTGGCCTTCGTTAACTGTAATTTAATCAATCTGGAAAATAACTATAAGATTGTGTGCGCAATTACCTTTTTTTTTTTATATGCACAAGGATAATAAAAAGATTTGAATGTAAGGCCTCATTCACACAGCTTATATTAGGACTGATTTCAGCCATATTGAGCGCCGTATTTGCACTCCAATATGGCTGAAATCAATCCAAGGCATTACGGTAATCCACAGTTCTCATAGAGAACTATGGATTCCGTCTCCTCTCCCCGCTCGGCGAATCCGCCGAGGGAGGAGAAAGTAACATGCACATTATTTACGGCGTGTACGCGCCATGAATAATGCATGTCTATGGGGCCAGCGAGCTGCTGGCCCCCCCGCCCCTCCCCCGCTGCACGGCATGCCGGCGTAACTGCGGGGCGAAATCCGTCCCCGCAATTACGTCAGCAGTAAGCCGTGTGAACATTGCCTAACGGTGGATAGTTTTAACACTTTTAGCTTTCCACTGATCTTCAAATATTCAACTTGATCTTTAATGTGGTGAAGAATAGGACAAAAGAGAACATCAAATGAAAAGCAACACCTTACAGGAAGATGGGTATCATAACTGGATGTGTTGGGCGTGTCACCTATGTTCTTTCACTCAGTTCTAGTTTGTTAATGAACATTATAAAGAAAATAAAAATACTAAAGAATTGTGAAGCAAAGCATGATGCCCCAATATATTTATTTGCTGAATTTAACATGGCAGATGACCATACCTAAAGGGGTTATTGATCGTGGTTGTAGATGAGTCTCCCACTTGTGAACTATGACTTGGCATGACTCGCCTTTATTCTGTAAATTAAAAGTGAAACAACTGCATTGATAAAACTTTCCATATAACCTGTAATCATTTTCTTAAAATGTTACCAGAGGCGTGATCTCTGGGATTACAGCTGCATTGTGCGGTGTTTATTTTAATGCATACACCTTGCATCCATAGACACACTTTGGACAGAATGTTCAATATCTAAGATGTGCCCCACAAGATTATGTGAGCTAAATAAGGAGGGCCTTCATTAAGGAGATCACTATAAAAAGTCCTTACATTATACAACACCACTCCTTAAAAAAGTTGAGACGCTGTGTAAAAACAAGAAACAATCATTTGGAAGTCTCTTACAACCATATTTTTTTCAAAAAACTGACAAACCACGAGCACTTTAAGAAATAAAAAAATTATTTTATTGATACATAAATATATGAAAAAAAACCATGAAATAGACATTATTTCACTGATGGCCCATATAATATTTTTTTTTTTTTTTTTTTTAGTATTATACGGGCCAACAATGGTAGCATAAACCTACCTTTGGCGAAATAAAGTCTTTTTCATGTTTTTATCATATATTTGTGCATTAATAATATTTTTTTTTTTTAGGCCTCGTTCACACGGCTTATTTCAGAACGTATTTACAACGGATTTCCGATGTAAATATGTTCTGAAATCAGTTGAAAATCAGTTGCAAATACGTGCCACTAAGTGTGGCACGTATTTGTAACTGATTTCCCGACGGATTCACCATCTACAATCATTGTAGGTGGTGAATCCGTCCGGAAATAATTGACATGTGAATTGTTTTTCCGTCCGGATTGCCGTCGTCAATCCGCGGCGGCAATCCGGAACGGAACTACGCGTCGTTTGAACGATTAGCCGTATTTTCTATTGAAATCAATAGAAAATAGGCTGTGACTTATTTCGGACGGATTTGCCGACGGATTGACGATCGTCAATCCGTCGGCAAATACGCGGCGAAATAAGCCGTGTGAACGAGGCCTTAAAGTGCTAGTTCTTTGTCATTTTCTTCCCTTGGTTTTTTCCAACACTTCTATTTATTATGGAGATCGTGTCAACTCTCTACTTTGTAGGTTTTTTTCAAAACAGAACATAGGACACGTCTGGAAATTTTACCATTTCATTTGAAAAAACGCAGTTCATTTACAAATTGATGGCGGCAACATCTCAGAAAAGTTGGGACAAGGTTGACAGGAAGTTGAAAAAGTGGTACCAATGAAAAACAGCTGAAGGGTCAGTTTTCGACTAAGTCACATGATCATATGAAAAAAGCTTGTTTGAGAGGCAGAGTCTCTCAGAAGCAGTGGTGGTCATAGGTTCACCAATCTGTGAAACACTGCTTCTAAAATTTGTGGCACAATTTCAGAAAAACTATTTTGCAACCACTGAATTCTTATTTTACAGTGTCCAAACTTTTTTTTTTAAATTGGGGCTGTTTAAACTAGTTACCCAGGTTATTACAGGCAATCAAGAAAGTTTCTCCAACTGCAACATTGATAATTAACTAGTCACTGAGGGAATTCAGACAATCCAAAGTGAGCAACCGTTTTATAAAGTATAAACCGAAGAAAGTGCAATTGAGTAATTCTTGTATTCTAGCTATATTCTTTAGCTTTGCATGCTATATAGGTCTACATTATAAGGGTTGAGCAATGATAAATGACTGCAGCACTAAAGGGATTGTCACATTTATAATATGTTCACACGGCGTATTTGTGGGGCGTTATTTCGGTGCGTAATTGAACTGCAATGCGTCCGAAGTACACCTCGCAAATACAGTAAATCATAGCATTTATTGAGTGCTATCATTACCTGCCGTCTTCCATGGCGTGTCCTGTGGGCCGGCAGAAAAAAGTGACATGTAAGCGCAGGGGAAAGTCGAAGTGCATGGGGGGTTGGCCAGAATGTTTTAGAAGTGGTCAGCCGTACTTATAAAGCAGTAGGTGTATAGCGGCGCGCACAGTACTCTCCGCTATACACCTGAAATCGTGTGAACATACCCTAAGGCTATGTTCACACGGCGTAATTGCGGCGCATATAGTATGCGCCACAATACGCCGGGTGATTTGGGAGTCGTGCTGATTAGCCTGCGGGCCCCATTGACATGCGGGGAGATGAGTGACATATCAATTACTCGCAGCGATTACGCTCTTACTTTACGTGCGGGGGGACGAGGCGTAATCCATAGTTCTCTATGAGAGCTATGGATTACCGTAATCTCACTGCATCTCACTGCGTATTAAGCGCAAATACACTGCGAAATGCACGCCGAATTTACGCCGTGTGAAAATAGCCTTAGTCTGAAATCGAAGGCCCTCTATCTAAACAAAGCCTCAAGCTGCTGTTCTGTCCCTGTTCCATGCTTTAAACTGCAGCTCAGGGAGGTCAAATTGGCTGTTTATAAGCACAAACCCAAAAGAAAATAAGTGCAGAGGAAAACAAACCAAACTATCCCCCTGTTAGTGGATACGTTCGACACAGAAGGGCTTTCCCCTCTCAGGACACCCCTAGACACAATGAAGAGACGCTAAGTAAGAGCAGCTTCTACCCTTTTAGACCCATTCATTGGAATGCAATATTACATTTCATACAACCATGTAAGGTCGGATGTAATTTCCAACTATTAGGGGCTGTCATAGTACCACAACCCTTTTATGCCATGTTCACACGGCTTAACTGCGGGACGTAATTACGACGTGTGGACGGGGGCGGGGGAGTGAGCGGGGGGCCAGCACTTCGCCGGCCCATAGACTTGCATTACCAGCGGCGCGTATACGCCGCTGGTAATTCACATGTCAATTATTTCCCCGCCCGGCGGATTCGCCGAGAAGGGAGAGGAGACGTAATCCATAGTTCTCTATGAGAATTGTGGATTACCGTAATGACTGGGCCGTTTTCAGACCGTAATTACGGACCGAAATACGGCCCATTTTAAGCCGCGTGAACATGGCCTTACAGAGATTTAGCTGCTAGGTATACTGTACAAACATTTTCAGCAGAAAATCCACAGCACATCCATAGGTAGATACCCTTATAATTTTTATGCAGAAAGTCAGCAGTGTATTACAGTAAGACCATGTTCACACGGCTTATTTTGGGACGTATCTCGTCCCGTATTTCGCGCCGCACTGCGCAAATTTAAGTCATTACGGTAATCCCCAGCTCTCATAGAGAACTATGGATTATGTCTCCTTTCCCCGCTCGCACAATACGCCGAGCAGGGAGAGAAGTAACATGTCAATTATTCACAGCGTAGACGCGACGAGAATAATGAATGTCTAAAGGTCCGGCGAGCTGCCAGCCCCCTCCCCCCGTACACACGGCGTAATTGCGGGCCGAAATACGTCCCGCAATTAAGCCGTGTGAACATAGCCTAACAGCAATATGAATGAAAATTTTAAATCATTGCCACATATTGTGGAAAAATTCTGCACTACAATGGATCCTAAATGAAATAGCATTTTATATTTTTTACCATTTCTAAACCTATATGAAAACAGACGCTAAATATTAACATGAACAATTGTCACTATGTCAAAGGTGGTTAGAGCAAAGGCAACAACAGGAATCAGAGAGAGAAAAAGATAAATACACACCCTTGGCTCCAGAAAAGTTCCCTTGAAATAGCGATACTGTACATTGAGTTCTTTGGGGAGAGTAACATTTGTTTTCCAGATCAAACTGTTGAGTAAAGGAGAGGAAAGGATATTATTTTTATAGCAGGCATTGTACTTTTATAGACAGGTACACACGTTAGGTATAGGTTTTTAAGAATGTGACGGAGTAAAAACAAGGACTTTGTTTTTACAATTTTACCCCTAGAACACGGCGCCCATTTCCAGGTTTTAAGGACCCAGAATATTTTTTTCCAGTCTTCATCACCATAATTTGTTTTTTACATTTCTACATAATATATGCAATATCGTTTATCACAGGGATATCCCACAGGCCTTCCCGAGTCTGCACCTGCCACAAGGGACTGAAAGCAAAGCCGTGATGGCATGAAACAGCGACTACTCAATCATTAGAGGTGTGACCTACAAGGCAGATACCAATGGCAGCCTAAGTTAGGCCCCCAACTGCCAGGGCAACCCATGGCCAGAAAAGAGTTTTGGGGCTATGGTCCGACAGAGGTAGTCCCCATTGAAGATCATGACATCTAAGGATATGTTCACACGGCTTAAATTGGGACTTATTTCGGCTCGTATTTCACGCTGTACTGCGCTAAATACGGGGCGAGATACGTCCCAGTCACTACGGTAATCCACAGTTCTCACAGAGAACTATGGATTACATCTCCTCTCCCCGCTTGCACAATACGCCGCAGGGGAAGATAAGCGACATGTCAATAACTAGCGGCGAATACGCGCCGCTAGTAATAAACGTCTATGGGGACAGCGCCCTGCCCTGTGGGAGCTGGCGCCGATCGCGAGCTCCCGTAGTCCTGGCGTAATTGCGGGCCGTGATTACGTCCCGCAACTATACCGTGTGAACATAGCCTAAGGGGTTTATCTGGCCTAACTGAAGTTCCCTCTCATTTTGGCAGTTGCAGAAGAGTTGAGTTTTAAAGCCTGTATGGCACATTTATTAAAATTCTGGTACAATATGTGCCAAAATACTGAGGTGCGTGCTTTATACCATATTTATGATCTGTGCCGTGTCTGAAATAAAGGGCGTGACCTCAGTAAAACAGGTTTTCCATGTAACAGGACGTGGCTTAGCATGCAATGTCTTGTGTCAACACTTGGTGTAATTAGTGGCATAAGGTAAGTCAACTAATAGAAGGTGTAAACAGACTAGATAGCCTAAACCTGCGCCAGATTTATCAACACTGTGATAGATGTGGCGTATTGAAAGACTGTCTAATCATTAGACAATATTGATAAATCGGCCCCACTGTCCTGCTGCTGATCACATAGACAGTCACCTCACCTACGTAACCATAGAACGGTAATAGTAATCGCACAGGTCTTCTAAAGACTCCTGCTAGAAATTTACTAGCGGCAAACTAATTTTAATCATATCAGCAGCATAAAATAGACGGTACCTTTGCATGTACTACAGTGCAACTTATATATTTATAATATGACCTCCTTAAAGGGGTATTCCCACTCTAACAAATGGCCATGGGAGGACAGTAGACCTGTAAACAACCAAGTTATTAACTAAAATTCTTCTGGTACCCGATATTCCCAATTTCTTCTCTTCAAATTGTACTGCTCGTTACCTAGGATTCGGGCCACCCTTGTGCTCCTTCATTGGTGGCCAGTCTGCTGTGTTATAGAGCTGTATACTAAGGCCGGATTCTCGGGTGTGAACATAAGAAATGAGATGCACATCTTCCTGGCCCGGCCCCAGCTTCCCTTCATTATATATTCACTGCGAAGTACTTCAGGGCATGAGCAAACACTCTAGAAGAAATTTTTCCACGTCCTCCCTGTTGGCTATGTCTTCTGCTTTTCACTACTCTTTTAGAAATCAAGAGGCTAATTAATACGGCAAGCGAGACAACCCCTTTAATGGAAGTGCATTGTGCCAGGGCTTCAGGTAGGACTCCCCCCCCCCCCCTCCCCTGCAGCGCCCTCTTTTTTGGCACTACAGAACAAAGTTCATAACCACCACCTATTTAGATCAGATGCCATTTTCTTTTCTCCCCTAGAAATAGTCCTTCAAAAAATAGGATCTCTATCCCCACAGGATATCAAATCTCAGAAGTTCGGAAATTTTTGATCAACATTATATTAAAACTAAGTGCATGTTCACGTGGTGTATAGTGGCATGTACCTGTGCGCGCCACTATATGGCGGCTGTTTGAAAGTACGTGCTGGCCAGCGTGCACCATCAACAGCGCTCCCACCGACTTCCACTTTTCCCAGTGCGTAAGCGCTGGAAAGAAAGGACCCATCACTTCTTTCTCCTAGGCTCAGTACACGTTGGGGAATATGTCTGAAATTTACAGCACTCCCTGAGTGCTATGAGGTTGCAGATTGGTGGGGAATACTTCAGGCTTCCAGCGCAATTAAGTATGCCCTCCAAATACGTTGTGTGAATATACCCTAAGGATTAACTCATGTGAATAACTATAGCTGTAGCAGTAAGAGCAGCTGCTATGGGGTTCTGCGGTTATGGGGCCCATTTAGTCACAAGAAAACTGTTCCTTTTTGTGGAGAATAACTAATTGATGGTTTTCTGATCTCTAGCATTATGGTTTCCTGTTCTGGTGCTATCATTTCAAATACTACTTTTTATTTATTTAATAACCTTATATAGTGCTGTTATTACGCCCCTGTAACACCAAGAATTGTTATAATATTACTCACCAATCATTAGCATCACGTTGTAAGATAACTGCATTTTGAGGTTTCCAGGCACCTAAAGTATCACAACTTCCGCAAACTGCAATGACTTCCTCTGAAAAACAGAAGAGAATAGTTTTCATTTTTATGGTTGAATGCCCACATGTGACGGTGTTTAACTTCAAAGTGGAACAATAAGCAGCAGAGATCCACAGAGAAGTAATTTCAAGGAGTTTTCCACTTACATTTCTTATTTTATTTTAAAATACTAGTGCCCAAGTAAAATAAATACCGTATATGCGAGTATAAGCCAACCCGAATATCAGCCAAGGCACCTAATACCACAAAAAAATGGGAAAATTTATTGACTCGAGTAAAAGCCTAGGGTAGGAAATGTAGCAAGTAAGTGATGCCCCATCATTAACCAGGACAGACAGCCATAGAAAAGAGCAGTGACTATGGGACTTGGTGTCACAATGTATGAAATGATTGTCCCCAGTAATAAGCCAGGTAGAGCTATCCCAGTAATTAGCGAAGTAGGGCTGTCCCCAGTAATTAGCCACAATACACACACTCAGCTCAGCTACATGCACATTACACATAGTTCTGCTGCAGCTCATCCAGCAGTGATCACAACCAGTACAGCAGAATTCTGCATATACTGAGCAGCATCACATGACTCCCCTCTCCGTGTGACATCATCACAGGTCCTGGAAGCACACAGCAGTCGCATGATTCCTCTCCTTCATGTGCATTATCACAAGTTAAATGAATTGATTCGCCCTCTTAAAGGGGTTTTCTCAGCACGCTGTGTCCCCAAGTTTTAGCAATTTTGCACTTACTCTGTCTCCTCAGGCTGTATTCGACAGCAGTGATGAAAGCTAATCTATGTAGTGACAAAACCCCTTTAAATCACCAATTTAGGCAATCATTCTAAACAAGAAAATATTGCCGATATTACATATGAATCATTGTAAAAGGTAGTTGCATGACAGCTCTGACAGCATAAAGACACAGGAAGGACAGACTTTTATGCATATTTAAATGTAAACCATAAAAAAAGGAATGGTTTTTCATGATAAAGGTTCACTGTGTTGGTATTTCCACCACAAGCATTCATGGCATATGCCTTAACAGTATTATAGATGCATGCACCACCAAGAACCGTCATGCCCTGGCCCCAATCCCACCTAGTGAAGTACCAACAGAAAGCTATATCCAGGTAGAGAAAGGTCCTCCTTTGGTCCCATTGACTGTGAATGGAGCAGAAGAGCGCATGTTCGCCCACCGTTCAATTCAAAGACCAGCACGTTCACACTCCCCATTTTAGCGCTCAGTGGGGGTCCCAGTGATCTAAAATTCATCACCCATCCATTGGAAAGGTGATCAATGTCTTTTGTGACACAACTTCTTTAAAAATGAGTGTAGTCACCTAACTTGCGCTATATTAGATCCAGTACACATAACCTTTCTGCAATACTTCTTGAATGCTCTGGGGAACACAGCGATTGCTCCAGATAGTGGTCAGAAAACACTGCATATTGGGCCTTATGTATGAAAGTGTCTAAGCGCAAGACTGTCCTCGTTGCCCATAGCAACCAATCAGAGCCCTTTAATTCCACAGGGAATTACACTTCCTTTATTTTTCCTTCCCAGAGCCATCATTTTTTTTTATTTTTCTGTCTACATAGATTTACGAGGGCTCGTTTTTTGCAGGACAATATTATTATTATTATTATTTATATGAACTTTTAACTGTACTTTATACATTTACTGGGAAACAAAAAAAAAAAACTTAGTGGGGTGAAATGTGAAAAAAAATGCAACAGCAATACAACAGCGCCATTTCTGTAGAGGTCCAATTTGTATGGAGTTCCCTTCTTGGTATAAAGGAAATGTTAGCTGTATTCTGCAGGTAACGATTCCGGGGACACCAGATCTGTAGCATTTTTATTGTTTGAGTAATTTTTGAAAAAAAAAATTAGAACTTTACATTTTTCTACATTTGCGCTGCAGCGTCATTTTCTAAGACAGATAACTTTTTTGGGTTTTCCTGAGTGAGGGCTTGTTTTTTGCAGGGTGAAGTGTCGTTTCTCATTCATTTAGACGTCGTGGCCGTGGTTGCCACAGCATCTAAATGTTTATACAGCACGGAATGGAGTCGGCTCAATCCCGTGCCCTTACCGGCGGTTGTCATCTGCAATTAGCAGCTGGTACCCGCCGGCTGCGTGGCAATAAACCTGCCGGGTGATTTATGCCACCCTATCTCAGAAAAGGATGTGATAGAGGAAGAGAAGCTAAGCTCTGTGATATATAAGGATTTCTGAATAAAAAGCAGAGAAAATACTGACAGGATGCCTTAAGAGACAGTGAAAGTCCTGCTTATCCCACCCACATGTAGTGATTGAAAGCTTTCCCTGTATTAGTGTGTGTAAAGAGCAAACTGTCAATCACTGTATGTGGGTGGGGTTAGCACTGGTTTCACTTTCCGTTTTAGTTTTTCCTCTGCTTTTTACTCAGAAAGGGTTTTCTCACTACAAAGATCATGTCTCTAATGATGGGGACAGTAAAAATAAGCAGTTTTGTAATTGGTTTGCTTTACCCAAGTCACTTGGTATAGTAGATATTAGCTTTTCTGTGCATCTATAGCTATTTTTTGCAGCTGCTAGTCGGTACACGCCCCCTTTTCTGTGATTGGCCGACATTTTATTCAGCCTGTTGGGACACGCCCCCAGACGGGATTGTCCTGGACATGCCCCCTGCGCTGTGATTGGCTGCCTGCAAACTCTGTTTACTCCCCTCTTAGCTGTGAGAAACAAGCTGTGCAAGATGGCTGCTGGCTCTATCTATACTCATCTCCCAGCTCTAAGGTGAACAATCTGGGTAATTACTGACTGTTTAACTCAGATCCGGCATCCTCAAACTGCGGCCCAAACTAGTTGGGAAACTACAACTCCCATGATGCCCACTGCTATAGATTATATAAACGCACGATGGGAGTTGTAGTTTCCCAACAGCTGGAGGGCCGCAGTTTGAGGATGCTTGTCATAGATCCCCTCATATAACACAGTCTTATACCCTGTGCTCCCTCCATATAACACAGTCTTATACAGTCTCCTCCCTGATAACAGAAGGGGAGGATGGACGGGGCAGTGTGATTTGCTCACACGTTTCATCAGTTCAGGTTGTGTGCATAACTGGTTATAGCAATGAGGGTGTTACAAGGAGCTTGTGGAGCCTGAAGCTGAAGGCTGTGCAGGAGGCTGCAGCTGTCCAGACAACCTTCTGCTTCCCCTGCCTCACACAGAATGATGTCACATCCCTTCAGTGAGAAGAGACACACCCCTGGATTTGAAATTGAATCTCATAGAATTAGCTAAAGAGCACGAACGCTCCAAACGATAAAACCCATTTAAACCATATAAACCTTGATATCACAGAGCAAACACCACCCGACCCTAGATCCATACCTCACAGCAACAAAAATCATTCTCCGATAAGAACTTCAGTAGAGAAACACACATGCTCTCCTGTCAAAGGGCATCCGGCAGTGCTGTCCAGTCTGCTGCTGTGGGGCACAAGGAAACAGCCTGATACTAGGCACTGCACTATAATAACACAAAGCATGCCCTGCAGCATAAAAGGTATAGATTTTATTAGAAGAACTGCAGGGTTTCGCCAGCTATTATTTACCAGCCACTCCCTTCCTGTACTGCAGTATCAGGGAAGACCTCAGAACACAATCCTGTGCCAGTAAATTGGGCACAAAAAGAGAAAAGCTGTATTTTACCGGGTTACAATGTGGGTATAATTACTCATAAAGCGGAATGATTCAGGATAATACTGTCACTGCACTGAAGAAGTCACCACAATTATTTAGAAAGCCGACCATTGCATTGGATTATTACATACTGCTGATTAGGTTATCTGAGGCGTCTCTACTTGGCATGCAGAAGGCTGAGTCACAGAACAAGCAAGAGGCTGGATCCTTTCTCAGAATCCCAGCTTATGTAATAGACAAAAAGTAAGAGTGGGGGGGTGGAGGGCAAAAATTAGCTTCAGACAAATAGAAACTGTACATATACTGGAAAAAAAAAAAAAAAAAACATCCACGCAAAGGTAAAGTACTAAATAAACATTCTACCACGTCAGCAGCGCGGTGCCAAACAGCCCGTGCCCTTATCATGGAGAGGAATGCTTTTCTAGGTAATACTGTGTTCATAACAAGTGGATGACATTGGAGTTTATCTAAGAACGGATAACACTCTGGCAATGCAAACGGCAAGAATCAAACAGAAGTCAGACAGTCCTGCGGCAGGACGGCGCACACGGTGTATGTGTCTACGGTAACGGAGTAAGCCTATGTTCACACAGCTTATTTGCGGGGCATAATTACTCCCTGCAATTACGCCGTGTGGACGGGAGCGGTGGGCCGACACCTCGCCGGCCCATAGACATTCATTACCAGCGGCGCGTATACGCCGCTAGAAAATGACATGTCACTTATCACCCCCCGCAGCGGATTCGCCGAGCAGGGAGAGGAGACGTAATCCATAGTTCTCTATGAGAACAGCGGATTACCGTAATGACGGGGACGTATTCCAGCCGTAATTCGCGCACTATGGTGCGTAATGACGGACTGAAATACGTCCCATTGTAAGCCGTGTGAACATGGCCTAAGGCTAGGTTCACATCTGCATTGGAGACTCTGTTCAGAACCTCCATTGCACAGGTGAAAATGAAAGGCACGGGATCCGTATGACAATGGAGACCCACGGCACCCGACGGACCCTATTAATTACAACGGGTCTATCGGGTTTCCACCGTCGGAAAAAATAGCGCGGGTTGCAGATCCACGAACCCATGGCTTCCGTTTTCACCTGAATGGAACCTCCGACACAGTTCTGAAACTTGCCTTAAAGGGAACCTGTCACATAGATTATGCCCCCCTTGCTGAGGACAGCACAAGCTAGTGTCAGACAAGCTGTGTCCAGCGCTGTGTCCCTTATTCTGTAAGATGCTGTCGTTTTAGAGCATTTACCCCTCAAATTTTATTCATGAGGTGCTAGCCCCGCCCACCAAAGGCTAGCCCCACCCACTGACAATCATTCACATGTTTCTACCTATTCAAAGTAATAGGTTTATCAGTTGAGGTGGGCGGGGTTTGAAAATAACTGACTCTTTGAATGACTCTTCTGGCTGAAAACTGCAGATTTGAGCATTAAATACACGAAAACTCCAGCATCTTACAGAATAAGGGACACAGCGCTGGAAACAGCAGGTCTGTCACTAGCTTGTTCTGTCCTCAGCAAGGGGGGCATAATCTATGTGACAGGTTCTCTTTAAAGGGGTTGTCTCACTACATTGATTCATCTCAACTCAGTCCTGTTTTCTTGGTTTCATTTTGAATTCAGAGGCGTGTTTACTGGCTTCCACTAGGCTGCAGTAGAAGCCAGGTCTGTTGCTACAGCAACCAGTGCTGGCAGCCAATCATGAGAAATTGAACAGGTCTGTAGCTATAGCGACCTGAGGAGCTGTTGCAGCCCATACAAGAGGTGATATCTAGGAATAGGTCGGACACTGTTAATGGAAACATATTTTAAAGTGACTTGTTTTTGCAAGATCTTTAACATAAAAAGCAATCCTTGTAGCGAGACAACCCCTTTAAGGTATGTTCACATGGTGTTTTGGATCCGATTTTGGATCTGCAAAACGCATCCAATACGCATGTGCGAGTTTGGATGCTTTTTGGCTGCAGCAGGAACACACCGTATACTTTTAAACTAAAGATATTTTCATTATGACCTGTAGTTTATGGTTTTATTTTTCTTCTTTTCCTGAAAACGCCCTTTAACATAGTGAGGTGGAAAACCCTTTTAAATGGGTGTTCTCTTCAGGTTTTTTTCCACCGAGCCGGCTTGTTACAGCCTTCTTCATGCTTGCACTTACTGGTCATGCTGTGGGTGGTTCTACAGCAGTGATCGGCATAGTAGCTCTGCTATTCCTAACGGAGCCTGTTACATGGACATGAGTGCAGTGTAAACAGTAATACACAAGGCTACAGAGCTCTAAACGGTTATAGATAATAAACTTGGTGTGGATACAGTATATAGAATCTATAGCTCAGCTGGGAGGAAGCAGGCTTTATGGGAAATGTGGTGCGCCTAGCAACTGCAGCTCCGCTAGCTGGGCCAGTGAGGAGAAAGATCCAACATGGCGATACTATGTAATATAACAGCGTCTGTAAGTCGTTCACACTCTGGATTGTGAGGTAGATTTACTGCTTCGCTTTACTAGTCTGCCATTATATGTGCTGATTTTTGGGGGTTTCTCATACAGCCCCTTTAAAGTAAATTGCTATTGGTGCTGCAAAGAGGAAAAACCACAAGTAATGTCGTTGCTGCTGCCAGGACTCTGTTGGTGCCTTCTGTTTACTTCCGGTCAGAGCGTCACAGCTGCGGTAGTTACGCGCCATTTCCTGACATGACTGTTCATGATGATGTCAGGAAATGTCACCACAGCTGCAGCCCCGACGCTCCAACCGGAAGTAGACACAAGACCCAGACAGGTTCCCAGCAGAGCTAGAATGGAGAGGAGAGGAGTGGGGAGTAAAGATTACGGGTTCCTTTTTATTGCAGCAGCAGCACCAATTTGCTTTAAAATATGGAGCTCAAAAAACCACCTTTGAGGGGTTGTCTCACTACACTGATTAATTTCACATCAGTCCTGTTTTCTTGGTTTCATTTTGAATTCAGTGGCGTGTTTATTCGCTTCTACTAGGCTGCAGTAGAAGCCAGGTCTGTAGCTATAGCAACCAGTGCTGGCAGCCTATCAGGAGAGATCAAACAGGTCTGTAGCTATGGTGACCTGAGGAGCTGATGCAGCCCATACAAGAGGGGATATCTAGCAATAGGGAGGACACTGTTAATGAACATATATTGCAAAGGGGAAATAGTTTTATAGCGTTTTGT